>JAWWEV010000002.1:906757-928348 GCA_035583235.1 Hafferia zeledoni
TATAAGCCCTCGGGGGGAGAACTCTCTGGAACAGGGGAGGAGATAGGGTGGAGCATGCAAATCCACTACAGTGGATAAGGGTAAGGTTTAGCATAGGTAATAACTGGGGAGGAACGTTTCAGAAACTTCGCCGGTTGGACAGCTCCCTAGGGAGAGCCGACCAATGGGAGCTACCCCCACACTGACAGGCTGGGCCTGCCGGTGCCGGCAGCATAGCAGGAGGGGATCGAAACTGAACAGGGAACCGGGGGAACAATCATGAAGTGGTCGATAAGGTCTTTGTCCACAAGTCACAGTCCGGCCTGGGACGGGTCCTCCCGGACCCTCCATATGTCGAAGTCCGCCCTCCTATTCCTTTCATTCCCCCATTCATTCACATCCACACATGTCCCATCTCCAACAAAATAACATTTGATTTTGATCCTCTACATCTTTGGGTCTTATTTCAGAAGTTTGTGTCCTGCTTTACTGTATGCCTCAAGCTCATCTAAATATTTTTGAAGACTTGGATTTTCAAAGAATAAACAAAAGCCACTTTGGCAATGAGATGAGGTGTGTGGGCAGGAAGTTACCAGGCTATGTAGACCTCTTGGACTGAAAATTAATTTTTTTAAATACACAAAGGAGTAAAGCAAGCTACCTGAAACAGATAAAATAGTTAAAAACAAACAAACAAAAACACACCAAAAGCACCCCCATACACAACTTGAACAATATCAGGAAACGAGAGATTAAAAAAAAAAAAAATAACTGCAAAATTGCAGACTGAGAAGCCTAAATTTTCTGGAACAACTAAGTGCTTAGGCTTTCCAAAAATACTTCAATCAGAAGTTCTTGGTAACATATCTCCACTGCTTTGAGACTGCATCTTCAGTATTTAAGTAGAAAGTCTTAGGAATCCACACTTCTTCAGCACAAATCCTTGCATATCAAATTTAATTTGGTTCTTGATATGAAGGTGTCAAACTGCTTTTTCTCATTAAAAAAAAAATTGTTTTGATATTAGAGTTGTATGAAGATCAATGAAGATTAATATGAGATCATTAAAATCCACAAATCAACAGGGGCAATTCTGGACACTGATTTCAGAGAGATTTCTCCTGATAACTTCTATTCAAAGAATTTACCCACAAATCCACAGTTGGAGTAGCCTTACAATTTAGACCTCTCTTCACTATTCGCACAGTACTGGAAATTTCAAACCAGCCTGATTGCTGGGATGGTAAGTAATTAAAGATATTTCACTATGCACAAGCCCTGGAATGCTTAAAGGTAAAGGGTCAGCAGGCTTATTTCTATAGTCTTACTAGCATGTTTACAGGACTGACAGGGACAGAGCTGAAACTTTTGGACAAGAAAATCTGGGAGAATTTTTTTTTTAAGGAAAAATTTCAAAATCCACATTAAGAAAACTATTAGTATTATCAGCAGACTGGGCAAGAAGAGAAGCACTTTCCTATTAGTCACTTATATTGCTCTGTCTTAAGAACTGAACCAAGCAGTTTGGCACTTTCACATGAGCAACACTATTATTTTTACTTTATTTCCATCATTTTACTTCTTTGAATGTTCTTTTCATATAGGAAGATTAAAGGTTTTGGACTTTGGCTTCTTCTGACCCAAATATATGATGCTACAGAGAATGTTTCATTGGTAACACTAAAGAAAGCATAACTCTTTAAAACATTAAAGAATTGAGTGAAAAATTAAGATTTGATTCATCTAATGTCATGGGGGAAACAGCATAGCTGAAAATACACTGAACTGCCCAATATATTATTATTTTACATATATACTGATGTCACAGAGGATTCAGGAAACTGTAAAGGAAAACAACCTTCTAATTCAGAGATTCCACTCTAAGAAGAGATGAGAAGTAACAGGATGAGATGGTGTTAAACATGTTTGGCATGGGCAGTGCCTGAGATGACCAGTCATCCTCTCTGCTTCAGTTCCAAGAACTTAGGCTGCTGTGCTAATGTCCTTATACACACAGGAACTGAACATCATGGTACAGCCAAGTATGCTTTTCCTCACTTACCAGCACAGGGCAGGAATATGTTGCATTACTGAAAAAGGGTTTTCCATAGGGAGTCAGGTACCCCCAGAGCACCAGCACAGAATGATGGCTTTGGGAGAGTGTGTTCATTCTGGCTGGGATAGTGTGAATTTTCTGCTCAGTGGCCGGTATGGGGATGTGTTTTGGATTTTTACTGAACACTGTGATGATAATAATAGAAATGGGTTTTTTATTGCTAAGCAGGGCTCACGCAAAGCCAAGGCCTTTTCTGCCTTTCATATTGCCATGCTGAGGAAAGGGGAGGTGAATGGGAAGAAGTGAATTAGTGCCTTGGTTTGTTTCTTTTGTGTGCATCAGAAGCAGCACTCGTTACCCAAACAATCTTGAGAATAGGTAAGCAGTCGTACAACACCCTATCAAAGACACCTTTGCACTGAAGAATAGTCTGATGGAAAACTGAATACAGAACATTGTTTCCCTCTTTCCACAACCCTCCAAAAAGGCAGAAAGTTAAAAAAGCACTGAAATTACTAAATCAACACTATAGAGAAAAAAAATGAAGCTTCCTTAAAATAAGGCAGATCACAAGATTCCCCAGCTATATGTGCCATCTAAGGGTAAAAAAATGTGAAGGAGAAGCCACTGTAAAATTCCAGAAAGTAATAAACCAGCTACATTCAGAATATTTTTTGAAAGAAATACATTCTATTAGTAGGTCAAAAACCCAGCACAAATGGTGATGGGATAACTACAGTTATTTTTCTGTCTGGCATGATGAGGGAACAATAACTGATGACAAGAATGACATCCAGGAGAGAAGTTTTATTGGCAGCCATTCAAGAACACATTTCTCCAAACACATAAAATGTCAATATGCAGCTAAAAATAATGAGTTTCACAGTTAAAGTACAAAATGTTTAAGTAATCTTAAAATGGTGTCAAATAAAACAGAATAAATAATTCAAAGTTACTACTAAAAATATCCAGAAATTGGGAGTACAAAAGAACTAGGAGTTTCATGGCTGATTTTCATAGATGCTCCACACTTCCTCCATAAAACAGAGCCCAACAGTCCATTTTCTTTTGCTTATTTTATCTGTAATTCAAAGTGACTTCTAGTCTGGACATATCAGCATCACAACATCTGATTTTTCTGTGCAAGTAACAAGTGCAGAAATGAATCCTGGAGTTCATCAATCAAGCTATGGCTTAGGTTATAGTTCCTTGTTCTGAAAGTTGTATGGCTAAAGGATGTATAGTCTGTTAAAAACAGAAAAATGAACCTTATTCCCCTTTAAAAGAGCAATAATCAGGTGGGAAATAAACACCACTGAAAATTTTCTATTATAAAGTTCTTAAGCAGCAAGTGAAATCAGAAGTTATTTTACTTTAGATGCCTAACACTTTGGCAGATATTGTTTTTAGATCAGTTACTTTTGTACAAAATAACCTTGAAAATATGTATACACATACACATATTAATTACAATTCAAAATCAGCTATACTCAATCTTTATCCTCCATTTAATTTTAAGGATAAAGGATAACTATCTAAAACTACACATCAGAGGTTTCCTTTCTTTGCTCTTAGACAAATGCATCTTAAATTCAATACTTTTTATCATTCCTGGCTCATTATATCATATTTGATCAGGTGAAAGATCAACCATTTAAGAATTATAGACTGGCTGTGTTTTATGCTGTTTCCTGAAGAAGCATTGTTCAATTTAACATGAAGTAAATAAATTTTGTATTGCATTTAGTGTGAATTTTAAAAATAAAGCAATATAAAAAACCACTATTTGTGCCAAGGCAAGTTAAAGAAAGAACTAGACTTGCTGAGCAGACATAGGTGCTGACATATTTTGGGCATCTTCTGATCTTTTAAAGTTTGAGAGGGAATTACAAAAGAACAGGTGGTAACTCAGGCAGTGAGATGAAAGACATTGCTGCTAACAGGGGAACCTTCTCTTGAAAAATTAGTTATCACCAGGAGTCATTACATGACTATCACCTGGCTCAGAGATGACATTCCACATTTGTCAGGAGAAGCAGGGAGAGGATCACAGCAGAATACAAAGAATATAATCAGAAACTGAACTAAAGGCATCTAGTGAAAGTCAAGTGCTAAAATATTTTTGGGTAAAGATAAAAGAGGAAAAAATTAAAAAGGCAAATTAGAAAAAAACATTATATCAATCACTGCCTAAGAATGATAAAAGAAAAAATGTTTTGTGAAGAAATGGAAGTATTACATTTGAGTAACAGTGAAGGGACACGGTGGAACAAATGACATTTATTTTGGTCAGCTTACTGAGAAAGAAGCAGATGATTACAATGGTGATTTGAATGTCACAGGAATTTGATGGGGCATACCTAGGAGCTCAGCAAATCCCACACAGCAGCAAAACTAGAGGCAACTCAGTCTAGTATAAGCTGCGTGTGGCTGATTTTCAGCATACAGATTATAAAACTTAGTATTTTTTCTTAGGATTTGTTCTCAAGAGACGCAGTCTATTAAAATGTGTTTGCAGCCTCCCAAGCCACACAGACTGCAAGTTCACGGAGTTTGATTCTCAATTTATTCAAGCAAAATGTCAGCCAGAAATAAAAAAAAAATATCTCTAGAGCACAGCAGAGCTGCCCTGGGAAAGGAGAATTTGTGCAAATAAACTATTTGCCTCCAAACACTGTGATGCCCTCTACTCTTTGCCTTCCTTCCAAGGCAAGGCATTTTTGGGAAGGCTCCATTTCAGATCTACCAGCCAAAGCCACTGCTCTAGGGCTACAATCCCCTTTAAAGCTGACTATATAAGTCACTTGGATGTTTCTTATACATTTCCAGAAATATTGACTGTCATACAATAAGCTGGAACCAGCAGAGTATCAGTGTCATTGGGAAGCCCACAATGTAGCACAGCAATGCAGCAACAGGCAGAGATTTCCTGTTATGGATGTTACATCTCAGGGAAGGTACTGATGAAGGTGCTGACTCAGTAATGGTACTCTTGGATTTGGCTTCACAGATGCAACATATCACTGTTTGGAGACAGAAACCATGACATTCATCTCAGCTCAAGCATTAAAAGTTTCACTTTCATTGAAGAATCAAAGAAGTAATTTCAATGCAATTATTAAAAGTACTTTTAATTAAATCTATAGCCTATATTTGGAAAAGTAAGGTTTGATAAACTACATTTCCCAGTGGGAAAATGTGAATTAACAGTGAGAATTCTGCCAGCTCTAAAATGGCACTTTATATCTCCATATTAAATAGATTAAATTACTTTAAAACACTGACACATTAAAATCCAAAATGAAAAACTATTAATCATGACCAAGTAAAATAAACAGAGCCACCATTAACATACACATCTCCTTCATTAAATTAAGAAACATAATTTTATATATATGAATACACTGAATATGAAATAATTTTGCATATATTTCTTATGCTTAAGAATTAGGGATCCACAAGTCTCATAAACCAAATTATTTAAAGTACATGTATGAAACAGAGCCTAAATCAACTCTAGCTATTAACTGGCATTTCCCCACTCTACAGTGAAAACTGAACTCCCCTGAAATGCTTTCCTCCTCACTTGGCAGCCCTCCATAAAGCTGCAATATTCCCTGGGTACAGCTGCAGGATGCTTTTGGCTGTCCTCTACAGCCTCAGTCAGCCCATTGCTTTCTCCAGTCATTTTCCCAGCCAATGCAGTGACAGAGTCTGGCCTTGCTTCTGCTCTGTTGAGGTGTTTGGAGGTTTGGTTACTAGCACTTACCAACCAGAACGGGACATGTCACAGGTGCAAGAGAGCTGAGCAGAAGAATCTCATGAGAAAGGAACAGAGAAGATGGTGGCTTTGAAAAGGCTGGGAGATGCTGCATACTCACCTACATTCCTGTAGCATTGATTTATGCATGGGTATCTGACAAGAGTGTTACTGAAAGAAACATGTTTCCTTCTTTAATTTTCCTATTTACACATACTCTGCACATTCAAGAGGCAAAACAGTTATACTCCAATTATTAATTAGTACTTAATGGCAAAAAATACAAGCCTTGCTGTACTCAATACTTCATAAAGTATGAGAAAACCATGAAGGTTACTGATCTGCCACATGCCTTCTTATTAATCAGAGGAGAAAAAAGTACTTAGCTCTCAGAAACAGTCTTCTCAAGTGGAGCTTTTTTAAAAAGAAACTGTTGTGTAATACACCAACCCTGTGCCTGTCAGTTAGAGGTATTTCTAAGACAAGCAACCATGAAATGGTCAGAACCAACTCATAACACAGCTCCAAGTACCTGGTTCAGACTTTCTCCTCCAGTTTATTTTTGAAAAGGTCAAGTATGAAAACTCAGTTTTAGCATAAACAAACTTTATGAGGGACTTAAAGATATGCAAGCAAAGTAAATAGTTATGCTTTAAGAAAATTAGTTTCCTGTTAGTTTCTATTGAAAATTCTCTAAGAGTTGTTTCCACAACTAGACTTGAACAAGTTATTTTCAGGCAGCAAAATTTATTCAAGCCTGGATTTGCCCCTATGTGAAAATAAGCTGAAAGAATTACATTACACAGAAATAGCTTTAGCTAATCCTTTATAATGCATCAGGGATGTATGCAAATTAATTTCCTTCTCAAAGTTTAAAATATTGCACAGTGTAGAATCATTTTATGATTGTCTGGCAAATTGTTCTAATGGTTGTTTATGCCTGATAATGCATACTACAAAAATACAGGAATTTAACAACAGTGTACCAAGGGGACTTATAAAGATATTGTTATTTTTTCAGTGTAAAATGAGAGAATTGAGTCATATAAGGATGGATTATTATAAAATATCAGGAACATCTGTCACATTTCTATGGAAAACTCTCTAAAGTGAAGTTCTATGTAAGATGTCTAAAGATTATTATGGAGGGTCACCAAGTTGATTAGGAGAATGGAGCACCTCTCCTATAAGGAAAGGGTGAGAGAATTGGGATTGTTCAGCCTGGGAAGGAGCCAGCTTAGGGATGACCTAATTGCAGCCTTCCAGGCCCTGAAGGGAGCTACAAGAAAGATGGAATGTTTTACAAGAACATGGAATGACAGAATACGGGGAATGGCTCCAGAATGGCAGAGAGTAGGTTTAGAATAGATCTGTGAAAGAAATTCTTTACTGTGAGGCTGGTGAGGCCCTGGCAAAGGTTACCCAGAGAAGTTGTGGATGCCCCATCCCTCAAGTGTTCAAGGTCAGGCTGGATGGGGCTTTGAGAAGGTGTCCCTGCCCATTTCAGGGTGTTGGAAAGAGGTGATCTTCAAGGTCCCTTCCAACCCAAACCATTCTATGACTTTTTTTTTTTTATGGGACATCAGAGGCTTGCACAGAAGCTGTTCTCTGGAGATCTGGAATATTTTCCTTTTGGATCTATCTACAGTAAATATTCCTAATGAGAACCAAGTTTATAAAACAATGCTGATTGGCCTCATGAAGAAAACCTGAAAGCTAGACTGTCTTAATTTGATGATTAAAGGAAGAAGGGAAGAGGTATCTCCTTCACTGAAGGATCTGTGTATCAGTACAACTCCTAAGCACCATCATCCACTCAACTCCAAGAACTTCCCTAGTACATATCATACATCACTGAGAGCTTAATGAAGATGACAACTCTAAACAGTTGATTCACCAGTTGATTAAAACATGTCTTCTCTAGAATGAGTACTGCTGCAGATGACTGCCATCAGTGGCAGAGTGACTTGGTATCTGTGCTGGTTTAAAGGTAAACTGGCAGGAGAAATGAACCCAACTCAGATTATAAATCAGAGTTACAATTTAATAAAAATATTACAATAAATACAATGACACAAAGAGAAGTTGCTTTTAACCCACAAAATCCAGTAGTATAACCCAGTGCCCTGGAGCACAAACACAATGGTGTTTGGTAGTCCCTGTGCTGAGCTTCATGTGGTTCCCCTGAGTCCAAAGCAAAAGGAGGCAAAAAGCCTGTTGGTGCAGATGATGGTTGCAGTCTGGTGAAAAGTGGCAGTCACAGTCTGATCGAGAGTGGTAGTCTCCTCCTGTCGAGGTTCTGGTCCTCCTCTGGGTCTGACAAGTGGTTCCCAAGTCCCAAACCCCCAAGATTATACCCCCTCAGGTCCAGCTGGGACCACCCAGTACCTCCCCGGGGAGAGGGAATTACACAATGAGTAATCTCACTCTGTGAGTCGTAGGGTATTTGGAATCACTGATGGCCCATTAGCAGACATGACACCTCAGGCTGGGTGTGGAGGTGTTAACAACTTCCTGGAAGGGAGTTATCACAGCTTTTATCTCACAGGTGTCTTTCACACCCAGCTCACATCCTTTTGGGGGTTGGGTGTGCCCTGGGCAGCCACTGCAAATGGTCCATTGTTAACCTTTCATGGGAAATGAATAGAGGGTGTAGAATACACAGCTTTGGTCACACACACACAGTGATAAACTGGTCCCACCTGCTGAACTAGGACAGTATCAAAGGGTATTACTTAAGAGAACAAATGCCCCAAGTCACACTGCATCTCACTGAGCCGACAGCCTCCAGAGTTTTTCTGGTCATGGGCAGTACAGAAACATGTACTAAGTATGAGTTATTGAGTTTTTTTAATTTACAAACTTCTTCCTATAAAGTAGAAAAATATCAGAATCTCAGCTGTGGCCACCAGAAGCCATCCAAGATAGCCATGGTGAATAGAAGACTGCACTGGCAGTTGAAAATTAAAGACGGCAAAAGTTTCTAGTAGCATGAGAAATAGTAAATTATGACCTTGAGTCTGTTTCAGGTTCATCTTTGCACCTCTACAGCAGTTTGATATCGGAACCACATTTTGCAATAACAATGATTTTCTAATGTGTATCATAGACACATAGTGGTAAAAATGCCCACAGAACAATATACAGCCAAAAAATTCTCTGCTTCTGTACAAACATATCAAAAAATGGCACAGACTTCTATATATTTCTAAAACATCTATTATAGACATTGCTAGAGAGAGATGCAGTGGTGTTTATATCCTGATTTGAGGCCAGAATAACTCCTTTTATTGCTACATAATGAGCTCTCTCACACATGTACTTGTCAGGTCTCACAGTCAGCTCCTAGAAACATAATAAATTTCCCAAAAAGGGGCAAACTCTTACTCCTTTCATCTTCCTCCTTCTCTCTCTCACCTGTTTTGCTTGCACGTTGAAGGTTTCAAAGCTAGATGTACCCTAAGTATAATATCCCCAAGTATAACATTGTAGAGAAATCAAACAGTTATTACAACAAAGTAGATATTTAATAGAGATTTTACTAATAATCTTTGGGTTTGCATTTATGTCAACATCTGCTTGGGCATTTTCTAGTCCTGAGTCACTTCATATTGAAAAGATATAATTTATTTCACATGATATTTTCTTCTATGTCAAGTGTCGCACAATGATTATGATGAAAGCAAAGACTGAATATATGCTTATATTAATTAGCAATTATTAAAAACCAAGTCCTAATGATTACTGCTCTATGGGGCTGAGAATGAATTCATTATTAAAAGTCTACTGCCACTGAGTGAATATCTGATCAGCTTCGGCAGATCAAAAAAAGCATATTAAATAAATGAGTAATCAAATGATAACGTATCATTTGTATAAATTACCAAAGGACAACCTCGCTTTCTGACTGAGATATGCTCAGATTTACAGAGATTATTTCCTCGTTTTCACACAGCAGCAAATCCTTTGTTACCACAAGTGATGTCTGCAGAGGGAATGATTGTTACAAGAGAGATGGGAACAGACATTGATTCAAAGAAGTTTTCCATATTCTGCCTGATGGTACCATAGCACACTAGTGCAACCAATCCAGGTGACAACTGAATATTTTTTTTGATCCACACCACAATATTTCCATTTAAAAATGCAATAGTAAACAAAAAAAAAATTTAAAGATCCCTCAGTCTGGACTGAGAAGAACATCCAAGACGTTCTAGATCACAAGCAATAAGGTACATTACTATTCTATGGTGCATTTTTGCAGACAGTACAAAGCACTATTATTTTTAGAAATATTCAAGGCCCTGGTAATGAACTAATCAAATATAACCTTAAAAAAAGAAGAGAATTTTTTCAGGCCCACAAATGTATTGGTTGATATTTAGATACTTCATAAACATGAGGGCTTTTCTTCATAATTGAGGTTATTATGAAAATCAATAGGCCAGTGAGATATTTCATAAATAGGCACCATAAAACCAGGAAATTCAACTGGCAAACAATTATATATTTTAATTGGCAGCAGAGGCCACAGCTTGCTGGCCATTTTTTATCAGATTATAGAAAAGAAATAGTGGGTGGCAAGGAAGTTATTGTACAGATTTGTTTAATATACATTTAAACATATATGTAAGAAAAAAACAGAATTATCTGCTTCCTCAAAATTGATCTAAAATAGCTATGGCATATGTTCCAGAATTCCTTTCAGTATGTCTTGCTTATGTCTGAATAGTGGTCAGCAAATTGTGTCTTCAGAATGATTGATACTTCAAGTTCATTTAAATTTAGAAGCAGTTCATTTCCTGATGAGTTTATGTTTCCCAGTTTTATTTTTTGACATGTCTCGTGAATAAGACTCCTTTCCTTGTGAACATATTCAACAGCAAAGAAAACAATTATTATTATTCACTCTAATTATTTAGAAGTTAAACCTTACTTTCATTTTTTTTCAGACACTGGCTGAACTTATCAAGTGAATTAGAAAATTATTTATCAGATCTGCCAGTAAATTCCCAGCATTCTGGTTGTTGGTCTTTGGTCCAGTTATAGATCCATTTTTTAATTTAAGAGCTCTAGAATTCCCACACTTCCACTAAAGCATTATCCTCTCCACTAAACTACAATTACATACCTATATGGAAGCATTACTACGGTAAGATTTTTAGTAAAAATGCAAAAAATTATATCAACATTACATATTTATAATTAATGAAATTCTGGTCCTCCTAATGCCTTTTCTTTGTATACTTTGCTGGGTACTTTGTTTTGGATATTTTGATTATCAGTGTAAATAATGTTTTTGCTTATACAGTATCTTTGAGATCTAGTGGACCATTGTTGTTTATTCTGAGCATGAGTGGACAAAAAGTATTCACCTTGGCTTCTGCTTCAGTTAAAATTCAATCAGTATATAAATATATGTTTGCATGAAACTGTCAATTGCAGATGCATTTCAAGAGGAAATCTCAGATACACATAGTTGAAAATGCTGCATATGCAGCTTCCCATGAACAAAGAGTAGCATATTTATTTAAATAATTTTGAAACTGCAAATTTGAGTATGTGTGAAGAATGATAAAAGTTAAGCCAGGAGTACAATGTTTTTTGTAGTGTGTGATGGGGAGCTGAGTAATTTGTTCTGGTTTCTCTATAAAACCAAAAAAGAATTAACAGGGCAAGGTCAACTGGTACTAATGAATAATTCAATTGATATTTCTATTTACTTGCAAAGTTTTGTTAAATGAATATCATTCAATTATGCTGTTTGTTACAGAATCATTGCATCTAGTTAGTCACAATCTGCAATGAGCCTTGAAAAGTTCAGTATTAGAACAAAAAGGAAATCTCCAAGTCCAATCACTGCCTCTTTGGCTTCTTCTTCTGCTCTACACCAGTCCATTAGCTGACACACAAAATGCAAATGACAACAAAATGCAAATGCAAAGCAGACAAAAATAGTAGAAACAAAGGCAGAATCAGTGGGAAAAGCATCATCAGGCCATATTCCACCACACACATGGCACTCGTAGTTTAGCAACTTCTTGAATTTGGGATCATACATAGATTTCTCTTTCAAGAGAGAGAGGATGATGCATCATCATCCAATAAAGGAGTTGCAATATAACCAGTTTCCCAGAAACACACAACTGTAGGAATCTGCTTCTGGATGTGACATGCAAGCATGACTGTTTTAAATAATATTTGCAGAAAGACATAGATCAGGAATTATAAGGTCATACACAGGTTTCTTTTCTTCTGCCTTCAATTACCAATTAAAAACATTTACTAACTTGCACATCATGCATCCTTGCACACAGCTATCCATGAAATCTACATATTTCCAATATCCTACTTAAGAACATGCACTGTAACCTCATGCTGAAACAACTGTCCAACATTCCTACACTATCATTTTTCCTTACTGAGTTCTTGTTTGATCAAAATAGGTGCTCACCATCAATATTTCCCCCTCTCCACTAAACTTACAGCATTCCTTCGAGGTTTTGTTTACTTGTCTAGGTTATGAATAAAGTCCTTTCTCATCAAGATAACTAGGTAAGTTATCATATATAATCTACTTTTAAAACTTCATTTCATCCCTACTTCTTTCCATTCAGGTTTTGCTTCTTTTCTCAGTGTTTCTTTATTGCCTAAAGCTCTCTCACTTATTCCCCTAAGATGATTTTTTTATCACAAATAATGTATGCACATGACTGTAACAAACACCCTACTGAAGCAAAGTGAGTATTAACCATCCTAAACAGATAAAATATATGCAAATTCAATAAGCTGAAAATTGGCTCAAAGTTCTGAATTTTTGCGGATACTTGAAAAAATTTCTGGTACAACGATATTTACAGAAATTTCTACTTTCGTCTAACTTTTTTTTTTATTGTCACTATTTGATATATTGCAACTTAGAATTTTAGTGAGGTTGATTGGCAAAGCGGCATTCCAGTCTGAAATTACAGGATGGCAATTCATCATTTCAGTTAAACCAGAATCCAGAAATTCCTTCACTAAAGGTAGACAATTAGAAAATTTACTAGCATAGAGATTTCAGACTCTGAGAAGAAGGATACATCTAACAACATTGGTCATACCAGGTTAGGGGTACAGTCAGAGCTAATTTTTGAGGCTCTCCCTACATTCAAGATGGATACAAGATGACATTTTGTTCAGTAGGTCAGTTAATTAGGTGGATTAAATACGCTTCTTAAGATGCCTGATTTTCTGCCCGAAACACACAGGGAGCTCAAGCAACTAAGTACCTTAAACAAATGATACAACCCCCAGACAGCTGAAAGTAACTGAGATGAATGCCATCCTAACAGTGTGACTTTTAAAGAATGAGCAATCCTACTTTTCCTAAAATTCGCAAGTCACTATGATTAATTGATAGATTTTCATAATGATGATTGAATGCCCTTTTCTGCAGAAATCCATGACAAGTAAGAGAGTAGCAGCACACACCCTCAGCATTCCAAACAGCTTCTGCACCCCTTAAGCAACTTCTGGATAATCATTGCCATAGGAAAAGTTGTTTGATTATTAAGTCATTAGTAACTAATAAAGTTACTCTTATTTTAAGGTCAAAGACAAGGCTTGAGCTCTACCTACTGCTACAGAAAAAAAAAAAAAAAAAGATGAAAAATATTTGCCTACAACAAACTCTACTCACTTATTGCATTCAAGTATTTACTGCACCAGCATCTGGTAACAGTTAAAATGTGATCGGTACTGAATTCAACTCAAAGACATTTCCAGATGAAAACTTTTACCTGATTAGTGGAGGATGACAATTACGGAAAACCTCATGCCATCACACCACCACAAAGAAGAACAAAATTGCTGCTTTCAGAATATTCCCACTTTGCTAATTAGTCAATGATTATTCAAGGCAGAAATGCAGTAACTCCTCTCGACACCAAATATCACTCTTACATGTAAATAGATCTAATTAGAGGAAAACAGAAGATGTATTGCTTGCATCCAACACTTTATGTCAAGACACACAGGTTCAGGTAATTAGAGGTATTGGTATTTTAACTGATTTCCATCAAGAGCCATTAAACCTGTTCTGATTATAGGTCTGTCAAATTAGAAAGTTTCTTTGTAAATGATCACCCCTCTTAAAACTTACCGCTATGGAGATACAAACAACAAGTGTGCCTTAAATCAAGAGATCCTGCTAAAGAGGGACCATACTGACTAGAATCACACTATACTCCTTGCATCTGTTTAGAATACAATCACAAAACTACTCTAGGAAATATGTATTCTTCTACATACACTCCATGTTGCATCAAAAAGATTAGGAAAGAAAAATTACAGTCAACTGACAACACCTGGAATCTCTGCAGGTATTAAAATGCTTTTCAATGAGAGACCAGATTTCTACTCAACATATTTAATATACACACTGCTACAAGGAGCTCTCCATGTCCATCACCCTGTCACAATGGAGATCTTGGGGAGGTTCTGGTTTATTTTTTTCATTAAAAACATCATTACCTACCCTAGTGCTAGTACAAAAGCCAGAAAAAGGGCATCTTTTGCTTTAGCATCAGGATTAAAGAGCCATTTCATTCACTTTTACATGTGTAATCAAACTCAACTCTGCTTGACTAAAATAAGTGTTTCTATTTTAAGATTTATTTCAAATTAGAACTTAACACTTCCTATTCTTTGCCTTAAGTGTTAAGTCACACCAAAAATTTAAACTCCAGTGAAAACTGGTAATTTCCCTTTCACGAGCTCTACATTAGACCCTTGGCATCACTCTTGGCTATATTTCCAGAAGCACTACCAGAAAAGTTTTCAGCCAATAAGCCTTTTAGCCATCCAAGATACAACCCACAGTGAAATTAGTCCCAAGAAGATTCAAACTCTTCATAATCAGCTTTAATTGATTGCATATTTCATCTTTCACATGGCCAGTTCAGCCGTGTATATTTACTAAAGTGTGATATCAGCACTGCATGTCAGACACCTGATAAGGCAGCCCTTCCCAGAACAGTGGGACTTCTTACTTTGGAACAGCCATCAGTGAGTCACAAGTTCTGTGAGCTTTCGGTGGCTTGAGTTGCTTTTGCAGCCTACAGCATAAAACAAAACTGAAGATTTGCAGAGATACTGACAACACCAAATGCTCACTTAAGCCTCACGTAACTGAGTACAACTTAGAGAAAACCTTGCTAATTTGTAAAGAATAGCACACATGCTCTGTAACATACTGTAGACCAGATCCCAGAAGAAATTAGAAAACACAATATTGATCTAAAAGCCAGAATATTCATCAAAACTATTGGAAGCATCAGCTATATAATTAAGTGATTAATCAGAAGCATTATGACTGCTTTAGCATAAACATCTCAGAGATATTGAACTTCTATTAACAATGTCTGTGTTTATAGGCCCTGCAATACACACTGACAGAACTGAAGCCTTGGCTGAAACCTCTTTACAGGCTTGAGAAAACTGTGTTTGGCCCTCAAACTGTTTCCAACTCTCAAAAATATTTTGTGGAAACAAACATAAGAGATTGAGAGCTTGTAAAAGAAACACATAGGAAATTAGAAAAGAAATACATTTAACTGAAGACAGTCAAATTAGCAAAAGAAAAAATGAGAATACAATCAGCTGCTGTATATGAATCAAAATTTCTCCACCAAGTCTTTTTTCCATGTGGGATCCAGGTAAGATTTTTAAAAGTAACCAGGCACTTTTAACTGGTCAACATCTTGCAGAGAAATCTGTCAAAGGATGTATTTCCGTACCTTATACAGTTGCACCATTCCAGTTTCACTGGAACTGCAAATACAACTTTGCATTTACAAAGTTGGTCATCAAAACTGTCAGGGATTACAATGACAAATTAAATTGCTTGTTATGTAAATTTGTAATCAAGTACCTTATCAAAAAAGCAGCAAGTGAGCAATTGTGTTTCTCTACTTCATCACACTTCTCCATCAGGAAAATTAAGCCATGAGAGATTTGAGGAGGAATGAAGTCAAACTTATTTAGATTATGAGAGCAATGAACTGTAACTGCATTGTAATTTTTCCATACTTCAAATTTACAAAAGCTGATTACCTTTGTAGAAGATTCACCTTTAAAAACAAACTAGTACTACCTGTACATGAGACCAATAAATTACAGGGATAAAACTGCTACATGTAAGGGACTTTCACACATGCCCCATCAGGTGTGGTGATTGTGAATCCTTCCTGCCTCAAATTCTATAAAAACACATACATAAACTGTGACAGTCCTTAGAGTCCTCAACCTGGCCAATACTTGATGTCTAATATGGCAAATTATTTTGGAATAAAATTCTATGAAGTCACAGTCATCTTAGATTGACAACATTTTTCCATTAAACTAACCACATGATTTTTGTTCTGCAGCATGACTGTCTGTGTGGGAAATATACATATCAATGCAAATATTCAGAAAAATATTCCAAAAGAGTTATTTTGGAACATTTGCATATGTAGACAAATCACTAATCTCTCTCTACTTGAATGAGGGAAAAATCATCAACACGGGCTGGACACAAGTCATATTCTCTTTACGTCATTAATTTAAGACAATTTGGTTTGATAGGAATGAATTTATTCTGCTGCAGTTTCAACTTGCCCCTAATTCACTTGATAAGTACCTTGGAAATTGCCTGATTATCTCTTAAGTGTCTGGTACATCCGTCATTTCCACAATAAACAAATAAATAGTAGCTTTTTGGAAAAAAATACCAAACATACACACAAAAAACCCCCACCATAGCATACAATTTTCCAATCCCTCAATTTTAAGTGACGTAATGAAGAAAATAACATTTGGGTTTTATTCTGCTGCTTAAGTGACTGGAAGTGATATGGGGAGATATTAGTCCTTTAAATAAATTACTCTCAGCATCATTTTCAGCACTTCAGGCATGGAACACTCTGCACAGCTCCTTTGCAAGCAGGGTAGGGTGTGATTTACAATTAACAATTTATAAATCAATAGAAATTATAGTAAAACAACCTACCCCACATATACTTTCTCAAAAATTAAGAAAGTGCTACCATATATAATTCGAAATGATAGATCTGCCCTCAAGAGCAGAATTCTAAAGCTTGCTATCCAATTTGAAAACAGCCTCTAATGACATGTACTTCAGACAAGAAATGTGCTCAGTGTGCAAAATTACTTCTCTTAGGCTTCTTCACACAGATCAAATTGTTCACACTGGTTTACAAATATCTGATTTTACAGTACTATTTACATCATCTGAATTTGACTCAGATCCCTGGAAGGGCTCTGCTTTCCAATAAGACCTATAGTGTAACTTCTAATTAAAATAAAGTTTGTTGAAGTAAAACAATCCATTATTATGGACGTCGTATATGCCTAATTTCCGCTAAATGCCAAGATTTAGGACTCCTGAATTTCATATTATAAGCAAAAAGAATAACCTTGTCAGATGAGGAGTGTTTGGGTTGGAGTACAGGCAAGGAAACACATTGCGTGAAACACAAAATTAGAGGTTTTATTTCAGAATGCACAATGTCCCAAACACTTGTTCCTTTCCTCAATACACAGCAATAAGAATTGCCTCAAACCCATGCTCTATTAAATTCCATAAAAGCAGTGCTGGAAGAGCTGCAAACTACAAGTTTCCAAGGAGGCAGAAATGTTTCTTCCATTCTTCCCCTTCTAGGCAGGGCTAGATATTTTAAGACAACAATCTAAACCAGTAATTAAAAAAAAAAAAATAAGCTTACATTTAGTGAGAAATTAATGTCATTGGCAAAATAACTCCAGTGAGTGAATGACCTGACCATATGTGCAATCACAAGGTAAGAAACTAATTTTCATGGACCTCTGCTCAATTATTGTGAGCTGGCACACTGTTGTCAGTTCTAAAGGTTAATGCAGTAATGAAAGATGACAATCTCTCCTAAGCGATTACTGAATGCCCAAGCAGGTATTCACATCTTAAATTAAAGGTGCCCCAAGCAGCCTGAGGATATGACGTTCGTCCCAAGTCTCTATCACAGCCTGTGTAGAGTCTCAGCTGAGACTCTGTTGCTCCAAAGCACCATGTACAGCTCAGGTGCCAAGATGACAGCAAAGCTCCAAATGCAATATTCTGCTCAAAACTGAGACAAATTTAAACCACCTGAACTGTTCCTAATAGAATTCATTGTGATCTTTTTCAGAAGACAAAACTTTTGGGGTTTTGATCCTGCCTAATGTTTCCTAAAATCTCATTTGAATTTTGTGAGATGTATTAGGTAAATCAGTAATTAAATTATAAATTACTAATCACAGTTCCAATCCCCTTTTGAAGTAAACCTTTACAGGCCAATCTGATCTCACTGATGCTTCTCACGTCTTTATCTGGAGATAAGGTTCTCGAGGGAGAAATCCAACACTGAAACATCCAGCACACTCAAACAAATGCTATGATAGACACCCCTAAATTGCACACAAATATGCTCTATGGGATGGAGCTAACAGAGGAGAGGGACTACTACCCACCTACATGCTGGGTAATCTCAAACCCACTGAAGTCTTTATTATGCCATTCATAAACAAAAACATAATTAAACTATAACTCTCAGCAATGAAATAAAATCAAGGGTCTGTTCAGGCATACATTTCAATTACATCTTCAGTCCTGTCACTCACAACACCAAAATGGTCTCTTGGCCACCTCAGCTTTAAACAAAACGGTGGTATTTTCACACTCAGAGGCATCAATATCATCTACAACATAGTTACTAAGTACCCCCAAGCAATTCACACAAGGCCAAGAATGACAGAAATGGTAATGTCTCCTTCCAGGGTGGAAGGGCTTTGTAATTAAGTAATTGATTAATCCTGCCTTGACCATTTTCTGCAAGTCTGGGGTCATTTTTCAAATCATCTTTGCTGCTGAAATGCTGGAAAGGAGTCTAAAGTTAAATTTCAAGGTTACTTTCTACTAACTGTAAGAACAAAAAGAAGGGAAAGGTTTAATAAATGAAAGAGCACAAAGACAGTATAATCACCACAGACTCCTCCAGAAGAATAAGCTATTATAAGCTTCCCAAAATGTCATAAGATATTACAGTCAGAAATTATAACTAAACAGAGGTATGAAGTTTTATACAGAAGTAGTTCAACTCACAGCTTTTACTGCTAAGATTCAGGGATGGGTAAATAGCAAGCTCTATCCGGAAAGCAAACCAAAGGGAGATGATACACACTCAGTGACTGGGGAAGAGGTTTTAGAGAGCCAAGATATAACAAGTCAGTTTTCATCTTAAACACACTTGTGTGGTATTGTTGTAGTTAGTGGTTTTAAGAAAATCACTGATTTTCATAATTAATATTTCCATGTGAATCACATGGAAAAAAAAAAAAAAAGGCAATGTTCTTTTCTCCAGAACCAGCTTAAATTCCAGCTTTGTTAGCAATTCCATTGTGACAGAACTGCCAAAGGTGAAATGGCAGGGATGATGTGTCCCACCATGGTATGAGGGCATGTTTAATCCCAAATCAGAAATATGAATCCATATCTTTGAGTAAAAAGTAATTACTAAATGTCCCAAAATCACGGATATTCAAGGCCCTTCATGCCAGCAGAACAGACATAATTGATGAAGGCAGAGAAAAGTAACAAAGGGAAAATTGCAATTGTATTTTTCAGCTCCAGACAAAATAACACACCAGCAGTTACTGCTGAAATTAAGAAACATTTAAACTTTTTTTGTATCTGTACACAGTCCAAGAATGAGCACCTCCATGTGAAATTTTACATGTTCTTTAAAGAGCAAATAGCAGAAGAAAGTCAACTAAATATTAAAATTTTATGCATTTAGCATTGATAACAATTTTTTGCTAAGATCATATAAACTATATAGTGCTCCTGTTAAGAGTAAAGTTTAACACATCCACCTGTTGCATTGTGAGCATAAAAAATTGCTAATAAAGTGTTTTGGAAAATGCAGTTGAGTTCCCCTGTGGGAAACAGAAGCAAATAATAAGCACTCTGATTCCAGATTTTTCTTAAGAGCTAATGAAATTTTGATTTTTAAGATCAGTAAAACAACATGTAAACACTGGGGCAAGAACAAATGCAAAATGATGAAATTCTAATTATTTTGAAGTCACTTGGACTTTTGTTGCCAGAGACGGTAAAATACTTTGATTCACAAAGAAAAGATCTTTTCCATGAAACACCAAATGAACAGTTTCAGGAATGCTGAGCAACCTCTTGAGTGGCTGAAATACTAAAAAAGACCTGTTATTTACAGTATGGCATTTATCATGGTATTTCTCATTAGGGAATGATTACCAAAGTCCACAATGGTGATAAGATGCTCTCGAGTGCACAGATGTGGCACAATCCTGACAGGAGGAAGAACTTTCTCATCATTAGAGCCTCATGCACAGAGTACCCTCCATTATGGATGGTCATCAAGTCCCACTGAAATCTCTTCAAGGCTCACTAAGCCCTTTCAGACCATTTGATGTGTAGCCTCAGCAACACACATAACTGTGTGTGTCCAAAGCAGCAAAAAGCTACTGAAGCTGTGTCACGTGAAGTAATTTGTTATCTGTCTGGAATTATTTTGGTTTTAATTTGTAATTTCTTCAGCACTGTCAAAAATTTCTCTGCAATTTCACTTCTGGGAAAAATGAGAAAATAAATGAAGTATTCAAGTGAAACATTCCTAAAATGTTTCTAGTTTTGAGGAGTATAAAACTACATACTCTGAATCTTACCTAATAACATATTCAGAAAAAAAGGTTTGTGCAATACCTAAGCATGATGGTGATTTTTTGGTGGGAAAAGAACACTAAAATACCAAACGAACAGGTAAGGGAATGTAATGACATTTTATTATTCCAGCTGAGGCTTAACTTTAACATTTTCAACTGTTGCTCTTCATGTCATTGATGACCACATCCTTTATTCTTCAAATTAAAATATTCATACAAACAGAAATTAATTCTATTATATTTAACACCTGGCAGGCACTTACTGACTTCAGCACAGAAGGGTTTCAAATCCCACCCAAGGGGAAAAGATTAAGGTTAAACAAAGTGAATTCCTACCAGCTGTCCTTTAAGCAAACTGAACTAAATGGATTGAAAAATAGAAAACTGACCACAGAGCACATTAAATTTCTTTGGTTTTAAATATTTATGTTTCAAATTAATCTTTAAAATAACAAAGAAGAAGCTGTAAAGTAGCAATCACTTTTTTAAAAATTATGATTATCAGTGTTACCCTTTATATTGCCTTCTATTATTGCTTACTTTCTTTAAATACTAGAGGCTGATGGAAGATAATGAAACCATCAGGTTTAAAAAAGTCCACATTTCACACAGTACTATTTTTGTCATTCTGCTCCTGGGTCAAGGTCAGAGAGGAAATACTGCTCCCAGGTTGTCTTTATAGTCTCAGTGGTCTCCCTAATGGAGTAATTACAGCTGGTCGAGCCTCACTGCAACACCACATCGAGTGGATGCATTTGCAGTCCCAGCTGGAAGAAAAGGCTCATTCTGGTCTGCTCTAGCTGAGCTTTTTAAAGCCTTCCTTTGGCTCAAGGCTTACAGACAGAAGGGGCAGCACTGGAAAAAACCCACATCTGAAAAGTACACGTGTAGCAGAAGTGGACAATGTTATACCAAAACCTTTCCTCCAATCATTATAAAAAGTCCTGTGAAAAAGAGTATAAAGATAATAATGGCCCAGTCTTCGCGAACGAAGATTTGGGAAGGGCTCTCCCCACGTGGGTGTGCCCTTCGAGCCTGC
>JAWWEV010000002.1:928448-953869 GCA_035583235.1 Hafferia zeledoni
TCCTCTACTGAGACTCGAACTCGTGACCTTGGGAGTCAGAGACCGGAGTGCTCACCATTACGCCACGGGACCGCCCATAAAGATAATACTTCTCATACAAAGCATGTAGCTTATCTAATTCTATTGCAAACTCAACTCTGGAACTTTAATAGCACATGCTCAGAGGGAGAGACACATCAGAAAACATCACATGATGTTTTCTAAACTGTTCAATAAAACAATATGCAACCTCTCAGTGATGATGGATGTATCAACAAGACAAATATAAGCCTTTCATGGGCAAAGCCAAGGAAGAAACTGAGATGCTATCCAGTCCTAGAACATGCACAATGCTGCACTTCTGACCTACTCTCACAGGAGGTGCCCAAAAGAATTCACAGCCTGCCAAGATCCTGTTCTAGTCATCATGTTCAACAATCTGGAAAAAAAAGCACTAAAACCTCAAATAATTAAGAAATTCTTAAAATTCTATTTGTATATAATTATGTTACCCAGTCAGGTTTTTGAATAATGAAATCTTTCACTTTTACTTCAACGTACTCCTTATCCAGACTCCTCTAAGAAACAGCAACTCCTTCACATGCGCCCTACAACTACATAGTTATTTACTATGAGAATTTACATTAAAGGTGAAACAAGGTAGTTTTCTTCATAGTCCTGCACCTAAGCTATCTTGCTATAATAAACATACCTTTATACTTCCCAGCATGTGATTAATGATATATCAAACAAAAAAGTCTGATGAAGTGGAAAAACTTCCAAGTTCAGGTTATGAACTGCAGCCTTTTAATTTTTTAGAAAAATACACTAATTTTATTGCTATTTTACAAGACCTTCAAAGGCTATGCTACTCTTAAATATAACAATCTTCCAACAAAATATTGTCCTTTTACTCGTAAGCCTTTATCTGCTCGTTGCACATGATACCACATTCACTTTTTAAATAATATTTAAAGGTCAAACCAATAAGGCATAGGAAATGTTGAACATCTTGTACAATTCAAACAAGGCACTGCAGAAGCCACAGGGGGGATACTTGCTAAAATGATAGAGCACTTTTTAACATATTTATTCAATGATTACCAGGGGCACAAAGTAATCCGCTTCTAATGGAAACCCACAGGAAGGGAAAACTCTGCTGAAAATTCATAAAAAACATCTTCAGAGTTTCTTCCTCATGTGTTTTCAAAGCATACGAAGGAGAAGATATAGATCAGAATATATCTAAATTTATTATTCTAAGTTCATTATATAAAGATGTCCAAGCTAGTTTTAAACTGCTTCAGGCAATAAGAACTTCCAGATGAGGGAGGTGACAAAACTGGGAAGCAGAGGGGTCCACAGGACAGACAAATCCCATGAGTTTTGGGAGACTCTTGGTGTACTCTTAACATTGCTGCCAACACAGGCAGTTTCTTACACAGATAAACATTTTAGCTACTCACCTAAGTAACTCAATCTCAATGGATAATTGAAACTTTGCTCTGATTATTATCACCTCACCCCTGAGGAGGAGAAAATACACACAGGAAAAAATGTTCCTTTTTCCAGTTCTGATTAGTGCAATTTACCAACCCAAACTTTTGGTCAGCTTGAATCAGATGCTGCTGAGGACATCTAATCTACACCCAGAGGTAACAAGCAGGTAGCTATTAAACTATGATCTTGTTCCGATTAGAGATGAAGTGTGTGCATTTTTACTTCTGCCATGAATTTGTTCAGGTTAGAAGGGACCTTAGGGGAACACAAAACCTGCTACTCCAAGGGTCTCATTGAAGCACCTCAGGACTTTATCCAGATGACCAGTTATGGTTTGTCATGCCAAGTTCCAGATGTTCAGCCTATAACAGCAATCCCTGAAGCCATAAAATCCTAT
Organism: Hafferia zeledoni; assembly: GCA_035583235.1. Lineage (NCBI taxonomy): Eukaryota > Metazoa > Chordata > Aves > Passeriformes > Thamnophilidae > Hafferia > Hafferia zeledoni. The sequence continues at coordinate 930,325 of JAWWEV010000002.1, forward strand.
GTACATCCACTTCTATGTACATCAGGTGCATTAAACATGTAGAAAGAAAATTCAAAGGAACAGTAACTCAGGGGGTATTTTGAAGTCAGCACCTTCTACATGAGTAAAAAATCATGCATCTTCTGAGCTGAAAAACATTTAGATCAGTTTTCTTTCTCCCCGTATGAGTAATTGCTGCAGTCTATAAGCCATTATCTGCCAAGTCTCAGACATTTCTCTGATCTCACACACACACAAGAGAAGGGGGAGGCACAGACCTGTGTTTCATGAGAAGCTGCATCTTGCTGGAATGCCACATAGGGTGCTGAGCCTGTAGGAGATTTAGACATGCCAGTAGGAGATACTCCAGTGCTGACAAGAGGCAGCAGCCAAGCTCCTCTATCCTTTCAAAGCTAAGATAGTTGTGCCCCACCAAACAACTTTTGGGTGCCAAAGTTAAGGGATGGCTTCAAGGCAACAACAGATTCTGGCTGCCAAATATTGCCATGGTGGATTGAGCCCTTGTTCAGATCCCTGTAATGCTGGGCATCAACTCTATCTCAAGGTAGCAATTAGGAAAGCACTTCAGCACAGGCATTTTTAAAACTTCATTTAAATTAAACAAATGCTTAAGGCACTGACCACAAACACATTGGCTTTTAATGGTAAGATTGAAAGAAAGCCTCCATGCCTACATATTTATGTTCCTCATTGAAAACTTATACATGGAGGAGAAAACAGAAAGAGCGTAGTAGGAAAGAAAACTTTTAAAGCAAAACTTGATTTCCACTATTGGTGCCAGATGAACAAACATTTCAAAGCACATGTGTGTGCTGAGTACACTAAAACTTTAAAAGTGTAGGGGCACATATGCCTATAACAGATACATACACATGGTCTTTATGAGAAATTTGTATTATAATAATATATTAGCATAATTATATATATAAATACAAGTGATATACATGTATTCAAATATGATTGCTATACTTCACGAACAAAAAGTTAATGTGTCCATCCCACTGCAGTAGAGCTGCACTGCATTTGCTTCAGGAGAAAATCATCTCCACATAGCTGGGTTTTACCAAGTCTGCATCCTTAGAAATTGCTTCTAGCAGGGTCTTTGAGAATTTCTATTGAGTAATATTTATCAGTTTTTGCAGACTCACTTACCTGTTTCTGGAGGATCCTTCTCTGATTTTGATTGATGGAATTAATTATTGTGCCAACATTATCTCACAACAGCAGCACAAGTTTTTGCTTAGCTTGTTGTTATCATGGATATTGAGCTGGTATTGGCAGTCTAAACAGCAACAAAAATGCCATTTTCATATTCCCAGAACGTTAAAATGCTAAAAAATTTCCTCCTTGTCGTGGTCAGTCCTTCAGAAAAATTCTATCTCCTTTGGTAGAGATCTTGCATATTGTATTTCTAGTGAGTTTTAGAAGAGAAAAACCTCCATCTTACGCAAAAAAAAAAAAAAAAAGGATCAGAAATACTTTAACCACTTAGAGATTTGTTATCTTTCTTACTTAGACTGAACACTTGTGTGAGTGGATGTGTCCCATGTAGAATATATTGAAGATATTCAGTTCTGAAAACAAAGGTATTCTATGATCTTCTCACTGGATGAGTAACAGATCTATTTTTGTTTCCAGGTATCATCTTATTTCACCTGGGATCCTCACTTCAATCAGCAGCAGGAGCCCTATGTCATCTCAAGAACTGCCCTGGTGTGGTCCACACCACTGGTGTCACCAGCTGCCATTTCCAGCAAGGATCACAGCAGCCACACAGAAGTCAGTGGTGTTTACAGAGACCTCACCCATTTTAAGCCATTAAAAATGTCCCGGCAAATGAAATACAAATCCTGCCTAATGCTTGGGCAGACACTTCCTTAAAACCAATACATAAACTTTACTAAAGATATTCAGAAGAGGTAGAAAGGGATGAATATTTAAAATATAAATCATGAGCTGTACTTCAATGATATTCCTTTTTGCCTTCCTTTTCACTACAAAATTTATAATAAAAATCTCCTCCTTGACAGGCTTATAGATATTAAATATGGTATTAACAGCTACTTTGCCAAACATGAAAATACATTAGCAAAACTGGTTTTAATCTCTTGTTACTGTTAAAATATTAATCCTGTTCTGAAGAAGTGACATTTGAAAAGAGATAGAAGAAACTGCACAACAAAACACCACTTCTGAATAAGCAAAGAGAGAGTAGACATTCTGCTCAGCCACTCCTGGGCTCTTCATCTGTTTGTTTCCACCTTTCAAGTGCTCAGAGTTTCTCAGCAGTGCTGGAAGAGAAAAGGCAACAACTGAATTGCAAATTCAGGTTTTCAGGTGTTTGTTTTCTCAACACAATTCAGATGTTGTTGCCATCAATTTCTTCACTTAGTAGGTTCCCTCTATCTGGCTTTGTCAATAAGGTCATAATATATCTTAGAAATAGAAGGATGGCAAGTTGATTTCTAGAAAGTTAATGCAGCAATAAAACAAATTATATAATACTTCTATCCCTAAACACCTTTTCTCAAAAGAACAACAGAACATTGTATTTCCTTAAGAGCTTCTCCACTAACTAGATCTACTTTTTTCTATTAATATCATTCCAATAATTTCCAAATGCTGTTTAATCATGTGCTACGTACAAGTAAGTCATCATGCACCATAGTGTGCTCTGCACAGACTGTTTCACTGCAAAGATCAGTAGAAATGCAGCTCTTTTTCCAAGTGATACCATCTAACTGTCTTTGTCAATTCTGTAATTTTCCTCTTAGAAACTATTTGCAAAGAAAATAATGCAGATGGCCTGAGTTGGCAAGTTCAGGGTTCTGTTGTGTTGTTGCTTGATGACTAAATGATTCTTCTTGTTGCTTTAGACAGATTATTTTAGTGATTTTCCACCATAAAATACAAATAATGTATTTGAGATACTCTCACAATTTAGCTCTTGGTTATTGTGATCTACTTGAGCAACTGTTCCAGTGATGGTTTGTACAGTAGCCAGTAAGATGGGCATCTGTCTGGTACACAATGACATCATCAGCAACAGAATAGATCTCAATGGCACTTTAAATTTTTATACATCACCAAGGTTGATACAAGAAGCAATGGAATTCCATTTCCTTTCAGAAAGGAAGCTGGCACCACAATTTTTTCTCGAATATGCCCCAACCTCACTGAGTCACTGAATTTGAATTCTCCATGTTATGAGACCTTTTCAGGCAGAATTCGTTTCTCATACAGATTTCACTGTAACTCCCTTCAAGTTTCGTTTAATTACTTGCTTCCACAAAAATATGTGTTCACTGAGTTACTGTTACTAGAAATGCAAGCATAATTGTAAACACTCTCTCAAATACTTGTCTTTTTGTTTGGTTTTGTTTTGTTGTTTTGGGGTTTTTTATGTAAGAGGTAAAAATCACAATGATGTTTAACAAACTTAGAACATCTTGCTGTTATTTTTCTTCAGACTCATTTTATAAGTGAAACTTATTCTACTTTGTTTACAAGGCTTTGCAGCACAATGAGAAAAATGTGACTGCTCCAGATGTTGAAGATCTTGTGGACACACACAGCTGACTTGCTGGATGTGCACAACAAACCTGATACCTCTGATGGGTAACAATTGGTGCTGCCCCCCTCACACAGCCAGAGGTTTGCATGCCTGCTACTCTTCCTTCCTATAAGGTTAACAGTAAAAAAAATTGACAAAGTGCAGTTGTTTCATGAAATACTAATGCAGGAATGTACACCTTTTGAAGAATTTTTAGACCATTCATTGCATCATTTGGATTTTTTTTCCCTTTTATTTCATTCAAGCTGCTGTTTTTTGTGATGTAAATTCTGTGGAAGTGACTGAGTGACAATTTTTTTCACCAATAATTTCATTGTTTCAGTCAGATCTTCTCCGTGGTTAAACATCACTGATTATTTGCAAGATCTTTATAATGAAAGTGTCCTTAGTCTGCTGGCTGACTTTGTGATGTGAGGCCCCAATATACACATTAATCATGTAGCTAATCTAGTTCTCATCTGACCTTGATTGAGTAAAACCACAATATTGCAAAGAAATTAGGTCTGTGGAGATATTTTATCAGACTTAGAAATCTTTATTGCTACCTACTTTTTCACTTTGCAAAAGGATTGAAAGGTTATTGGATACTTTACTCATATTCTGCCTCTCACCTATTTCTCCTCTCTGGTTATGAGTTTCAGTCAAACACTTCATGTGGGGTTTTTCCTTCTCCCTGAGGACTGCAAACTAGTCTTGAGAAAAATAGATATTTTCATGAAGGTTTTCATTAAAAGACTCAGTTTCAGGCAAGCAGAGAGTAATAACACTAAGAAGGTATAAGCCCACATAGACAGGTCATAACCTACTCCCATAGTACTCCCTTGGCACTCTTAATACAGACTCTCACCATCTTGAAGATTTTTATAGGAAGACAGGAAAGAGGAATTTGCTCATTAATTGTAATACAAACACCAACATTCAATTGTCCCTTAATGTTTCTTCCATAAATATTTATAGCTTAACAAGCATCAGTTCAAAGGGAAGGGAGAGATGTGGCAGGTTCACATGGGACATGAGCTCTTGTGGACTGCAGAATGATTTCTTAAAAGCCCTACATATAAAAGCCACAAAGATAATAACTGGCATTGGAGAGATTAGGTATAAGGAGAATAAGTGTTACTTAACCCCAAGGGTTTCAATTTAACCTAAATCCCCTCTCCCACAGCAGCTGAAGAGGCTACAGAGATTGTAGGAGCAGCTCCACCATCCTTCTCCCAGCCAGAGAAGTCCCTGTGCTCAGCCTCTCTGATTTGGATTTATGCAACAAAGGAGGAGCTGTTAAAATGCTTGAGAAATTGTTTCAAAGTAAGAGTTTTTTTGACCTTTTAGTGATGAATGTGAACTGAGAGATGCTAAGATTTGCCCTCCCATGATGATAATCCTCTTGGAAACCCGACCAGTGTTCCTCCTTGCCTCAGGCAGGTGACAGTGGCAGTGATGACATGTGGTGTCACGTTCTCAAAGTTGGACAACTTTAACTTGGCACTGGAGGGCAATCTTTAGATTTACATCACTACAGTGTAACCCCTGTGTGTTCCAAATAGTCTGTTCCATGGAGGTTTATCATTTATTAAGTACAACATGGGTACTGCTCCCCCTTTCAGCAGTGTTCCAGTTTACCTGAATGACCTATACACATAAAATATATAGGAGGAATGCTGAAGACACCAATTGAAAACAAGGACCAGAGAAAGATTATGGTGTAAAGGAAAGGCTGCAATCAAACTTTTACCTGTTCACTCACAGGTTTTAATTATTCCAAAGCAAATTATTTTAACATGGTAATTCTGAAGGCTGGCCAGAGATAACTATCAGTTTTCTCTCAAGACTCTTTCTTCCTTCATACTGGTAGGAACCTATGAATAGTATCTCTAGGAGTTTCATTAGCTGCGGCCCCATGGGTACCATAACAAGTACCAAAGCCAATATGAATCTTCTAGGAAACTTCCAAATAAGGTTCAGTTTACACTGTTCCTGTATGAAATACAGTCAGTGTCCTATGTATGAAATTCTCTCAGAGGCCAGTCCTCCTACCAGCTTTTCTCAAGATACTATTTACTGTTTACTATTAGAGTACAAACAAAAAAAAAAAAGGGGTAAACATTTAGTTTAAGAATGCACATTTAGAGATGTACCTCTGCACAATGTTTCCTTTTTCCACACACTCCCCCAGTTGTTAATCCTTTTGTTTTTTCTAGATTATAAGACTTCCAAGAAAATACTGTAAATTTATGTTGCACTTTGCATCTGTATATCCTGACTTTAATTGGTCATTAGGTACAACTACCATAACAAACCAGTCTTGAACCTCAACAGCAGCCTTGGAGACTTACTCTGCAGCAAGAGGGATGAAGAATTTCTTCTACAGGGTTCCCATAAGACAGGATTTATACCTGAACATCTGCTTTTGTTAGCACAGCTTTCTGTAAAGCACATTTTTATCTGAACGCCGGTGCCTCTGTTATTTCAAAATAACTGACAGTCAGATGGTTTACTATTTCTATGATTAAATTATATGTACCCTAAAAAGAAATGTGATCTACTTTGAATAGGGCTTGCACTTTCTGAGTGCCATCATGACAGATTCATACCTTTTTATTTTGTGATATTTTGACTATATTATGGCATACTACTACATACTGGAAAGTTTTTTTATGTCTAGCAAATTAACTGATTGCTAATTACTTTTCCTCTTTGATCAGCCTGTGTTGTTGGTTGCTATTCCAGATGAATCATTTAAATCAATTCAACTGCAGTTCAACTATGTGGTCAGAGGAAGCAGATTTTAAGCATTAAAATATCCCCCTACTTCTGTGCTTTACAAGCTGCCAATAGTGTGAATACCAACACACCCCTCCAGTGAACCTGTAGTGTTCTGCTTTGAGGCCACAGCTTGGTCCAAGGCAGGTATTTTAATGCATTTTTCACTGGAGGATCAATTCTTTTTTACGTTTTCTTGGTGTCAAAATTATTCTACAACCAAGTATTTACCAACAGTAAATAGTTACAAAAGAACAGAATAAGATCTGATTAGATGTTCCTTAATATATTCCAGGCTTGCAAAATAAATGTTTCAAAACTTCAGTCTCAAAATTCAGTAGATAGAAATGTCTTTTGTAATTATATCTAAAAATAAATAGGAAAAATTACCTTACATTATTTTCAGTTATCAGACAAGTAGATACACCAAAAGGTCATATGTATCCTTCAGGTCAGAGTCTTAAAGGACACCTGAAAAACCTCAACAGGAAATTTCTGTAGATGCATTCATTTATATTTTGCAGTGGGCAAAGGAGCCCTGCAGTTCCTAACAAATCAATGCAACCCAAGCCAAAATTAGCAAATTGTCTGATCTGGCAAAAAGAAGTTGAACACTCACCTTCAAGAGGAGGAAGCTAGCAAAGCTAATAATACCATTTACTCTGCTACTGAAAATCTGTTGTGGCATAATGGTAGGACTCAATTTTAGAGGTCTTTTTCAGCCTAAATAATTTTATGAATCTATAATGCAGAAAGTTCATTTTTTTAAAAAATATGAAAACTTAAAAATAATTTCAAGTCTCTTTTGCAACACATTCCCCTCATTCCTACTGGGATCACACTGACTAATGTGCACGTTCCTGAGATTTCCTGTTGTTCCTTGCTGAGCTTCAGAGGCCACTGGTCCAGCAGGGAGGTGAAAGGTCATGATGCAAGGCAAGAGGAAACCTCAAACAGAAGGCTCTGCACTGAATGATGATGTCTGTGCTCTTCTACTGCATGAGCAAGAGAAACACCTTACAGGGCGATCCTATCCTAACCAGGCATTTCCCAGGTAACAGACATTCCATCCACCTTCTTCCTGCAGAAATTCAGCAACAAAACTGTCTCTCCAGAGCAAGTACCACTGCTGAGCCAATGCCACTGCTGCCAGCAGGACAAGAGGAGCACCTTGCTGGAGAGAGAACTGGTGATTTGTGTAGGTTATGACCCATTATTTATATCCCTGGATGATTCTTAGTAGATTCAATTAAACATTTGTACTTCAACATTACACAAATTGCAAGAAAATTGACAGTTCTACCTGGCAAAGAGGTGGCATCTGGAGGAGACAAGAAGTCTGCTGGATTCTGCTATTTCACTTCCACAGCCAGTGGAGTCTTCTTGGACAGAAATGGGAGGGTTTGGAGGTAAGTTTTACTGGGTAGGTTTGGTTGGGGGTTTTTTCTTCTATGTGGGGTTGGGGATTTTTTGCATATTTGGTTGGGGGTTTTCTCCTTTTTATTTTGGTTTATTGGGGGTTTGGTTGTTTTGAGGGGGTTTTTTGAATAGAGATTTTGTTGGGGTTTTTTCATTGTTGTTGTTGTGTGAGGGTTTTTTAACTGGGCCATTAAATAAGCCATATTTTTTTAAGGTGAATTCCAGCAGCTTAGTAGGCAATTCACCTGGAGCTGAGTGTGATCATTTCCCTGGAGCTGCAAGATCAGGAAAACCATTGGTATGACCTTGATATCATTTCTGCTTGAAGCTGTGTTAACAGGCACTTGTTTCTCCTCTTAACCTATTCCCTTTTATGCAGAAACTCTCCATTGTGGGAAGTTATATTCCTCCTGATCTGGATTCCAAGAGCAACTGAGGGCACCGGTGTACAAGCACAGCAGCCTCAGGGGAGTCCTAAGGAGCAGAAAACATGATGAAGCTTTCCATGTTTCATTCTGTAATAGAGCAGCTGCAAAAGCAGAGGAACTACTCATACGTCACTCAGAAATGCTGTCACCCTTACTGCTTTGTGATAAAGATGTAATGCACATTTGCTTCTTGAATGATAACAATCTATTTGTCTTTTTGAAATTTACTGTGGATCCAAACTGATGTTTCAACCAGCACATAATCTACCACACCTTTCATACACAGCCTACAGACATAGCACATGCAATTAATAAGTTATATTTAATTGGTCATAAGCTATGCCATTTTCATTTAAAAGTGTACAGCATTCTATTCTGTAACTCCATTCCTGACTTCTCACTTGCAGACATGATTCCTGATTTATATTAGTATTTCAGATAATACAAGTGACAGACACAAATATACCAGTTGTCAACAGGCTAGACTGTGGACCAGGTTATCATTAAAAGCAAGATGAATACACGCACCAGAATAACTTATTTATTTCTTAAAATTCCATATCACCAGGTCTTCTCTTCAACCTGTCAGTTGAAGTGCACATTAAATATTAGCAGACTTAAATCTAACATGTTAAGTGTTTCTTTTTATGCCTTTTTTTAGTAGATTTTCTTTCAGGTCATTACACACATCAAAACAATAATCTGTGAGATATATTGCTATATACAGTGAATATACTCTCCCTGACACAGAAGCTAATATATTCCCAGGATTAAAAGCTGTTAGAAAATACAATATAGAGGCACTTTTTTTTTTCCTCCCCTCCTGAGATGTGCTACAAGCTCCCACCCCAACAAACTCTCAAGCTGTCAAAAATTAGATGGTCTTCCCAACACCTTTTCAGATTTTCCTTTGCCAAGTTCAGTTAAAACTTTTATTTTAATGCTTACTGGCATTTCATAAAAATGCAGTCAAGTAGGAAAAATACTTAAACTTGTCTACCTATAATAGTTTGGTCATCCAACTAGGTTACAAAGGGAAGATTCATTTTTGACACATTGTTGCAACAGCATTGAGAGATATAATCATAAAGCTAGTGGAGAAAAAAAAATTAAAAAGACTGGGCTGCATTTTGATTTGTCACAACCAGTAGCAACTTTGATGAAATCAGTAGTTTGACAGTAGTATAAAATAAATAGAAGTTGTTTTTCAGTTCATATAGAATGCCACAAATCTTCAGAGGACGTAGTGCTCTGACACATATGACAAGAGACTTTCCACCCCCTGCCCTCTGCTCACCACCCCAGACTCCATTCCAATGGCAGGAACACTTGACCTACTCCTCAATCAACTCTAGGACCACAATAGTCTCAGACAAGCATATTGGAGTAAACTGGCTAAAGAATTTCATGGATTCAGCAACTGATTCCCAACAAAATCTCATATTCCTCTCCAGGGATATGGTAAAAAACAAATATTTGATAGTACAGTTACGATTATTTTGATTTTTCTCTCTACATTCAACATCAGAGCCATGAGCTAGCAGAGGTGCAAGTAAATTTTATTATCAATGTACTACAGCATTTTATTTAGAACTGGATTACAGATGCAGAACTGAAAACAAACTTAAGATTTTAGGTATTCAGAGTCCAGTTATAAAGCAACCACTTCAACAATCCCTGAGTCTAGGTACAGTCCTGTGTGCATGTCTGCTTTTCTTGATACCTGGGCATCAGTTAATAAATCATTCAGATCTACAACTGTTACGTTACTGCATAACAAATATATTCTCCTGCTGAAAAAAACCAAACTGGCAACCACAATTTACACAACAATGTGTCCTCAGGTTCTGTTCAGTCCACACTGGCATCGGGAACGGGCACAGTACTTATCTCTTGGCACTTCTTTTCTCTCACCATAATAAAGAAAATTACTTACTCAAAATTAAGCCAAAGTTTCAAAGCCAGAAGTACGTGATGCCAGGATCTTGACCTGGCCAAGTATAAAGTAGTGTTCTTAAGTCAAGGAGGGTCTAGCTCTTGGTTTATGGCTCACATCCAAGCCTGCTATTCTCAGCCATGCTGCTGACATGTCGCCAGACTCACAAAAAGGATCATTTCAACACACATGCTAGAAAAATATATGGTAAAGCACTGCTGATCCTGCAGTAACTGGAAGAATGTTCTCTGTTCCTCAGCTGCAGAATGTTATTTTTAGGCAGAAATAAATCTAGCCATTGCTGAAAATGGAATCTATAAAAAATGCTGAACCTCTAGTTTATTTTATTAAATCCAATCCGATAGGAAGCCATGTATTGTGATGCAGATTTCCTGCAAAATACCTCTGTGCAAAAGCACTGAGTAATGAATCTCTACTCTTATACTCAATATGTGGTTCAGGCACAATATTCATGATTGCTGATTGCTTATTCATCTGATTTTTCAGATAGTTAGAGGATCTCACCCTAGCATCTCTTCCAAGAATGAAAGCTGAGAGATTTCAATAGGCTTTCAAATCCAGGGGCTTTCTCCCCTGAAAAAAAAGGCCTTAACCTGACTCTCATGCCCTGCTTTATAGGCAGATAGAAAGCACATCTTCTATTGATATATAAAACACATATAAACCAATAATTTACTCTTAGTCTAGGGGATATTTAACAGTCTAAGCTGAAATTACCCATCATAGAAGAAAGAACAAGAGAAAGTGTGTGCATACAAAAATGTTTATCTTTCTGGTGTTAGTCTTGCCCTGCTCCTCTGAGTCTTTCAACCAGAGGTTTCATTCCAGCCTTGGTGTGGTTCAAGAGCTGTCACCATCTCTAGTCCTTTTTTGAGGGGAATAACACGTTCATGATGATGGTTTCTTCTTCATCACTCTGGGATGAGCTCAGGGAGGGTTTTTTTAAAGATCGGTGTGATAAAATTTTTGTAACTTTTTCTTTCTACCCCAGTTTGCAGCTCCATATGACATCCAGATTTACTACACGATACACTTCGTGGATGTTGGGCCGTATTGTTTTGTTCTTAAAGCCAGTTTTGCCCAGCTCAGGTCAGATGCACCTCCTCACACGATCAAAATGTAGTCACTTATAGCCCCCATGGCACCTTGTGCCTGTGAACCTCCACATGCCTCTTGTGTCTCCACTCTTCAAGACCTCCATTTCTACACCAAGACTCAATTTATTTATATTATGTCATTTGTGAGCCACAAAACTGTGGTGGTGCCATATAAAGGCTACATACAAATGGTTTATACCATTTGTGCTGGCTCCTCTTAGCTGCAGGACACAGGTTATACCAGGAGGGAGAAAGCACATTAGAATACAGGGGGAAGGAGGGCTGGAAGTGACTCACAGCATGGCTTTTCCAAGGCTATTGCCTTCAAGTCACTTCATGTAACATGAACATGGGGCACATGGAACTACAGATCAGCTTTCCATACCACCAATGGTACTGTATAGAGCATAATTCTTGTGCTTGCATTTACTTAAAAGAGCATTTTATTGACAAACTCACTTGGTGCACAGCAAAATAACCAATAAGCAGAAGTTTTTATCTAGAAGTGACAAAAATCTGTTTTGATCTTTCAAATCAACATTACAAGCTCTGTGCTTCAGCGTAATTTTGCCCACAAACTACCTTTGTTTCACTACAAGTTTGAACAGCACTTACAGTCAAAATCTATCCAATGTGAGAAAAGCTCTTGATAAAGAAAGATTAGTTTATTATGCATTCAGTGAGATGAGTCTAGCATATTTACTAGTAGAGTTTTTAGTATTTGAACAAGGAGAGGAGTGAACAGCAACATACTTGACTGCACACAAGCCTTGAGGCTGTTCAGTGTCTCATTTATCAGTGATGCTTAGATGATTTCCAGCTCTGACACAGACCTCCCCTCTTCTTGTAATGCATCTGTATTCTAATGTGCTATACATATTTAAAATATGCAGTTCAGATGAGGAACCTTTGCTATAGATAACTACATATAAATGAACAAATAAGTAACTCTATAGAAAGGAAGCTTCTGAATCTTCACAGTTTGTGAGAAAGCACTTCCAGTAATAAAAGCAAAACTTCTTCCTTAAAACATGAGATCCAGTAGGGCATAGGAGTAACTGTAATAGACTTGAAACAGAGTTGATAAAAGTTTGTGGTGTAGTTAAGAAAACTGAAGCTCCTTTCAATGGAAAAAAGGCAGTAGTAACAAATCTGCCAGATTTTCTGGTAATGACATACTGCACGCTTCTTTACTGCATACTAAATGTAATCTAGAGATACGAGTAGACAGAGGTAAATCTCATTCTTTCCTAAGGGTGGAGGTGTTTCAGACGGTATGTTTATTATTTCTATCCAGTCTTTCCTGCATTTTGCTATCTTTCTCCTGTTTTTGGTTCCAGAAACAATTTTAGAGGCCAGTAAAACTCTATTTGCCCCAGTACTGCTCCATTCAACATCAGTCTCAGAGAGAACCAAGTGAGAGCCAAAACTGACATAATTTACCTTCTCAGCTGAATCCTTTAAGGTGCAGTTGGTAATGCAGCACAGTTTAAACAGCAAAAGCGTTAATGAGACATCCAAATTCACACCCACACACCAGCCTGGAACTTACATGCTTCAATACTGTCCATATTCCCATTTTTAGTCCGTTAAAGCTTTATAGAGAACTTTATATTATAGCCCATTACAATATTAGGCAGAGTGTATTCAAGGACAGTGTAATATTTTGGCCTATGATGTAGAATCTTTTGAATCTGAAGACACGAAATGGTGTCAATTGCAATACAAGTTTTTTAATTTTCTGATATGCCACTCTGCACCAGATGAAGAAGACAGCAATGCTTACTCAAATCATCTTTGCATCTTATTTTCCTTGGTCACAGAGCAGGATACTGCACTGTCTTTCACACATGCTGCTGCAGGTTACAGAACTGTAGCACCCCAGACCTCTATGTAAGGCTTGCTCAGTTTGTTGGGAATTTTACCCTGGAGAGACCCATCACTTCCAGGTCAGCCTGAGAAGTCGAAGTCTGAGCAAGTGTAACTCCAAATTTCACCTAATAAAGGAAATTGAACTCATACAGCACTTAGCTTTCAGTGATGGCCAGCTTTCAGATTCAGCCTCGCTTTTATTCTGTGTGCCTTATACACACAGAGGAAATAGAACTTGTTAGAGATTGCAGAAACAGCAAGGAGCTACCAGATCTGTCTTCAAAAATGCACGGTTGCAACGCTTTCCACTGTTCCCCCCTCTTCTAGCTCTGAGAGCTGAGGAGTCCTAATGATATCTGGACCACATTTAAATATCATTTAAAATTTGCCTAATGAAGGAATTAAACCCTACACTGCTCCATTTACATGGCAGCTCCAGGCCTTCATGTGGGGACACCCCTCCTGACCCTGCTGCCACAATTTGTCAGTCACCCACCGTATTCATTATCCCAGATGCCTGCAGGGGACAGCTCCAAAGACGTCTCACACAGTGCAACATAGCGCCAGCATCATTCCATCAGTTTTGGGATACAATGGACCTGGGAGCCATCTGTAGCAGATGGCTGCTGAAGCATGAAAAGTGCATTCCTCCTAAGCAGAAACTGGCTGAACACGGGCTGTGCCTTTAAGACCAGAAGAGCCTGCTGGGTCTGTACTAAACCTATAGAACCATTTTGTTCAGGGGTGTATACAAAGGTTATTAGCAGTAGTGAGGGCTGAAATGGATTTCACAGAATTCAGAGGGTGACATCTGGAATCTCCACCCTGGCCTCCAGAGCTCAACTCATCTTCATACTTCAATTCACTGCAATGGTATTTAGTATTTGAAAAACATTATAGGTTTCATTTCCATGCAAAAACAATGTTAAGTTATGGGAGGTTGTGTGTGTGTGTGTGTGTGTGTGCGTGTGGAATGTGTGCGTGTGGAATGTGTGTGTGTGTCTGTGTCTGTGAAGTAAAATAAAACTGTCCAGAATTTTAAAACTTTCATAAACTTCTAGAACTGTAATAAAGGTTTGCTTTCATAAAAGCAAGAAAATAGTGTTTAAGTATTCATTAAATCATCTTCACCAATTAAGAATAAGACTGTTCTGATAGGTCTGATTTGTATTCCAAGTGTACAATTACTCAATCTTTTGAGAAGAGCTAATGAGAAAAATTACTGACAAAGAAGAAAATGCAGCAAATGTAAATGAAATTATCTCCACCTAATTACTCAGTCATTCCCAGACAAGAAAAATATCTAAACAAATCCATACTCTGCTTTTACCTTGACTATTATTTCCCATTGAGTCTTAAGACTCTCCAAAAAACCTGTGAAAAGCATTTATATCATTTGAATGTTACCCAGTTAAAAAAAGAGCATCCAAACAAGATGGGAAAAGCCAAGCTTTACTAGAAGAGGTAACTATACAAAAGTGTGATAAATTCTATTTGAACAACATTTCATGTTATAAACCATGTAATTTATATTATTTTAAAAATCAGCTTTGGGCCTAAGGGCAAAAGAAAAAGTCAAGAGAGTGCATGACTTGTCCCAGCATTTGGAGCAGAAGTTCAGCACCTGATCATCACTTTGCTGAGCCTGTGCCACTCTGTAGTGCAGGACACAGGACCTTTGCACCTTCTTGTCCTTCCTGCAGCAGGGTACCTTCTAAACCTTCAAAAACCACATAAGAGGAGAGGACCATCAACCTCTTCCAGTCCTCTTTTCTCTGCTCCCTGACACCAACTAAAGCATTCAGAAAGTTCTGGGTAAGTTCAGGGACTTTCCACTAAGTTTCAGATGATGATGTCCCATTTGAGATGTATCCTTGGGCTTCACTTTATCCTCCTTTGCAGATTTACAAGGTCTCATTGCATACTACATTCACATATTTTTTATCTATGGAGATCAAAAGTGTGTGTTTGTGTGCATACATATATATATATATATATATATATATATATATTCAGTGTTTGAGGAAAGTGTCTCTTGAATTTCAGATCAGTTTTGGAAACTTCAGGCAGTTAACCAGGTTAACTTGTAGGATTACAAGGAGATATTTAATACAAGACATGCTATTCAGAATGTATTTTATCAACAGCCACAGCTGTAAAGAAATTGTAAAAAAGAATCAATTTATTACTATATAGACAAAGGCTGCCCTGTTCTCTCTTTTTTCAGAAATCACACAGAAATAGTTACATCACTTGTTTTTACCTCTGAATTTACTGCAACCTTATCAGTTTCTTTACAATCACTTATACACTTGGAGAAATTTGCAGCAACAGACCAGAACCAGACCACTAAGATTGCAGCCACTTCCCTGCATGGCCACTTCTGTGCCAGACATGGCTGTGCCAGAGACACCCCAATTGATCCCCTTGCAAATCCCGTCTCACATCACCTCATGCATTCAGCCCCCTGTAGCAAGGCAAACTGAAGTAGAAGTTTGTAACCATACTACGCCAGACTGAAAACTGCTGCTCTTCAGGACCTCATTCATGAGCTGAGCAGACATCCCTGCCCTGGGGACAGAAACATCTGTCAAAACGATGGAGCAAATGACTGGGGACAGCAACAGCATCTGTTGTCAAGTTTGATCCCCATCCCCTTCCGTGTCTCTCAGAGCCTGGATTCTCCAATGGGGACTAAGTTAAAGCAGAAAAATACCTTTGTGTGCACAACAGCAAAGTCACTGATTTCAAAAAGTACTGTTTGCTTTTGGGGAGCAAAGTTAGAACCAAACCATGGAAATTTAGGTTCATGCCCTTCTCCCTTTTTCTAATGTTACACCAAAAATAACTAAATATTTAAGACACTGACTACTAGAAATCAGGTCTCTACAATAAAGCTCCATTTAAATAAATACTGGGGAACACAGATTAAAATAACTTAATCAGATAGTAGGAGGGAACAGTAAAGTTCTGAGACAATAACTGAGGATAGACACGTCAGCTTTGAAATCACACACTTTGAAGCATGTGATCAAATACACTCAGTGACAATGAAATTAAAAGAAAGGTCATTTCATTTTGGAGATCAAATACTCTAAATGAGCTGACCTGAGCAACCTAATGAACTAGCAAATTACTTGAAATTTGTTTGGAAAAGCACCAATTTTCTGCCAGAAGCAGCACATGGCAATTGTCACCTAAACTTCTGAATGTGTTCAATTGCTCTGCAGGAAATATTTCCAACAAATTGCTGGTTTGTCCTGGCTGAATGCATTTCAACAGTTGTTTCCCCATAAGACAGCAAATTTATGGGGTTTTGACTGCAGGTAACAATACAGGACTAAGTATATGGGTTGCACGAGCTTTAACTTTTTCAAACAGAAGACATTTATACCATTGAAAGTGCTCTTAATTTTAAATCACTCAACTTCAATTAAAAAAGCCAACTCCATGTAACTGGTAGCATTGTATGCATCTAGGACATGTCCATTTTGCTCTGCTATCATTGTCAGAGGGGGGAAAAAATACTGATTGTTTCCAGTTGCTCATCAGCAAGAACACTTCTGGTTATCTCCAGTGTACCTCCAAGCCAGAAGACTGTCTGGAAAAAATATTTTAGAATATAGTTTTAAGTTTAAAAATATTTGTGTCTCTCTATGGGAGAGAATACCTGCTTGTAAGATAAATTCCCTGGTTCTCCTGACTTGTAGGAATGTATCACCTAGTAGAGACATTTATGATGGTCCCAAGTATGCCCAATGTTTTCTTGCTCCTTACGTAGGTGTCAGCTGTCTCAGAGGGCCTGGGTTCTGCCAAAAGAATAAAGGAAAGGGTCAACTGAAAAACTTAACTCTGCAATTTTAAGAAGGGTTGGTTTGGCTCTCTTCTGAAGTAATTTATTTTGGCCAAGGAGGAGTATCAGATTCCAGCCTAATTTTAATAACACAGATCTGAAATAATAGGTTTTTAATATAAGTGTAAAATGAAAAATCAGGATCTGGGACTAAAAGGATTACAGAACATCACAGTACTGTTTTCTTAAACAGTTCAAGTGGCAAGAGGTAAATTCCACATTGTGCAAACTTTAGCAATTTTATCAAGTGCAAGCCAGGCTATTCAGAGAATGAAAGAATGGCATAAATACTGGGTAGAAATAAATATTCCAGATTACTGGTTTGGTCTTTTAAAAGATCTAAGTACACAGAATACAAACAGACCACAGAGGTGGGAGAACAAGCACCAAGATACATGACAGAGAGAATCTTCCAGAAAAGGGGAATTTCAACAATCTCTTTCTCTCGAATACATATTTGAGATATGTTGCTTTCTTAATTTGTGTTATTCAGTCCAATCATTTATTTTCCTATCTTAGCCTTTCATGCTTTATCTCAGAATTTTTTTTTTTTATCTGTTTAAAAGCACCTTTAATACTGTGGTCAATGCTACTTGCACACTCTCCTGTTCATTGAAGCTACAAATGATGAAGTTCATCTAATACACAAGAAATACATTACACATTTTTTTAATTAAAGCTAAGTCATTCTAAATACAGCTGTGAGTTACAAGGTGAAGATCTGGCTGCTGCTTTTGTTTTATTGAAGATACTTTGACATGACACAGGGTTGACAAGAAAACTGCAGCTAGTGCTTAACATAAAACCATTATACGAACAATAAATAATAATAAAGTATTTGTATGGTGAAAGCTATTTTAGCAGTAGGAAAAAAAGCTTTGGAGGAAATAACTATAAACATGCAGTCCTAGGAAAGCCCTAAGTTCAAGCTTCAAACTCCAGTAGTGTCTTTTTTAATAGCATAACTTTTTACCCTTTGAATTTATAAAGCTACTAATTATAAAGACCTGAGCATCATTTTACTCAAGGTGGTCCACCCACCAAATGTGCCAGGCAACAGAGACCACACCCACAGGCTGGAGGCTGTATCTCCAGATGCTGATGGGTGACATCCATGGGGAAAGCTTGTCTCCTGCCACCATCTCCGTGCCTACACACGCCACAATAGATCTGACTGACTCCATGGTCCCATCCCACAAATTCTGCTCACAGTCCACCCAGCCAAGTATGCATAACTACTCATATAATTACTCCTAGCTTTAATTTGTCTTACAGAAGGTCTTTTTGTCCCTTTATTCCAGTTTCATTGGAATTACTATCTTCCCCTCTTAGCATCAACTTCATAAATGCTTTATGTATTGTATTTCTAGAACTACTACAAAATATTAACCACTGTTACTTTAAAAATTGCTTAAATACTGTTTGCATCAGAAATTTCTAGAATTAACTTCCACTCCTAAATATAAAACTTGAGAGTCACTTGATTGATTGATGGCTACCCTTCACGAAGGAAGATTTGGGAAGGGCTCACCCACGTGGGTGTGTCCTTTGAGCCTGCGCAGTGGATTTTTTAGGTGAGGCTCAACATGCGCAGAACTGGCTGCACCATTTAACTCCTCAGGTTCATCTGCCATGGCCGAGCAAGCTTGGACAGTAACAATGACATCCTCAGGACTAGAACCCACAGCCCCTGGTATTCCCACGAGGTCTCCCATCCAAGTACTAACTGGGCCTGATCCTGCTGAGCTTCTGAGATCTGACAGGATTGGGAGTCAGGGTGGCATTTAACTGCCTTGAGAGTCACAATATCAAAGTAAAACCAGTCCATGAAAGTTTTCTGAAAAAGGTATTATTACCCCACAAAAATTTAACTGTAATTTAAGAATACATTTTTACAGTGCCTTTTTTTTTTTTTTTCAAAAATACTGAAAACTTTCTAGCAGCATGTTTTAACATCCTTAGTTGTCCTAATATTGGTTCTCAGATTTCTCCTCCACATTATTACCAGCTTTTTTGTGTGAACTAAAATTAATATTTTCTCAGAATGCTACATGGGAAAAACTCAAGACAGTTGCTATTCTTACTTCAACAAAATTATACAAAAACACTACAAGTTAGAAAAATTATTCAAAATGGTAATGCAAAGTCAGTGGGGAACCACTCCACTTCATTAAACATCTGCATCAGAAGTCTCAGACTCATATAGAAATTAAATTGGTTTACTGTAATCTGTAATATTTATTGTAGCAAGTTGTCTTGTGTTTTCTAGTATAAAATACTAAACAAAACAAAAGCAGCCATCAGTTCTTTTCCATAAGGGTTATGTTTCCTTTGTATTTGATCTATAAAGAACTAGAAGTGATTTAAGGTATATTCCCAAGGTTTATGGAAGAATTCATACATTTTTGTTCACCTGCTTCTACCAATTACTGCAAAACACAAAATACATCCTGACAGCATAAACTATGTATTAGAAACTCCAAGATTTCCCCATAACTTATTTCCATCAGAGCAACTGTCCATAGAAAAATACTAGGAAGTGCCATAAGAGCTAATAGTAAACCAGTCTGATCTTCCATAGAGTTTGGCACATTGAAGGCTTAATATAACAGAGAACTGCCCACAGACTTCCTTTTGGATGGAGATGAAAAGAGTGCTATACTGTGTTAAGGAAAATTCTCTGTCTCACCATCCAGGAACCACCTCTGGCAGTCACACCTTCACCACCTGATCTGGCCAAAGCCCCTTTGCAGCTACAGCCCCTACAAGAACAGTCAGACCAGGTTTCCTCACCCAAGGGCTCACATAGCAGAGTTTCAGGTTTCTCAATCCTTAAAATAATTTCATCTTGGTGCAACAACTGAATAACACAATCTCTGAGCTAGTGACCTTGAACAAAGGAAATCCTGTTGTTTTATGCCCTCACAGTCCAAGCACAAGTCTTGCTCTTCCTCCTGAGCCCTCAGCTCCTGCCATGCCCCTGGGTGTTCCTCACCTGGGTGTGACACAGGTCCCTGTGCCCTGTGTTATGCAAATGTTCAGCAGTTCATGGCCTACTGCCTCAGAATGAGGCCCCTGCCCCACAGAGCTCAACCTCCAGCTCCCACTGCAGCTGCACCCCAACCTACCTACATCCAATGTATTCCTCAACATACAGGAAGGAGGGAGAAATATAAAATTAGAAACTTCAGATTGGAACCAAAGAGTTTTCTATGAAAAAAAGTCAACAATTTACAGATCAAGACAGTTGTCTGCAGGTACACTGAGTGACAAGATCCCTTAAATTATTCCTAGGAAGTACTTGAAGTAACTGGTTTTTCCCCTCTGCTCCTAACAACTTTAAACTCTTCATTTTTATGGACCAGTCACTTGCAGGGGACAAGTCTTCAAGTGCAGGAGAAACCTCACACCAGTGAAGTTTAACACTGAACATGAAGTGTACCACGTACATAATGTTCTTGCTGTGTATCTTCAGTCAAGAGCTCTGGCTGGGATCCATTACCTGGTACACTTGGAGCTCGAAACACCTTCCCACTTTCATAAGACCAAGATACTTGCTGATGGATTTCCTCTTACTCAGAGATCATCACATTTTCCTTATCAGAAGGCACAGAGATATGAAGTCTAGGGTTTTCTCTCCTCTTCCATTTGCCAGCTACTCCAGCAGTGCCAGAATGCAGACACAGATCCGGCTCAAGCTTAGGGCAGAGGACAGCAAACAAATCCCCTGAGCTTCTCTGTGCATCCCAAGACAAACATGAATTGCATTACTGAGCCACAACAGTTCACCAATATTTCCCCCAGCAGCATGACAGTTGAAACGTGCTTTCCTTTTGGATGAACACCACAGCTGGGCCTACAGAACTGAGTAAAGTGCCTGCCCCCATAGAGAGAGAGTTTCCTCAGAATCCAAAGAACATCTCATCTCGCATTCTCCTGCCTTAACCAACACACAATGTTTGAAAACTAAAGGAACTTATAATATGAATGTCTGTTTCAGGGCTAAATTTGTTATCTGTCTTCTCAATAAAACTCAAGCATTTAAGGCAAGTAACAAGAAATTATTCTTTCAGGGAAGAGTAGATTATTATTAAATGATGCTGTAATTTACCCTTAATTAATTGTTTTAGGCATCTGCAACTTAATCTTGCTTGAAACCCAAGGAAGCATCCTCACTGTGCATAAATACCATCGATTCAGTTACCACTATGTATTATGATAATACACCTGTATAATATTCATGTACTTTTCACACTGAAAGCAATGTAAACACTATATTCAACACTATAAGAATATAAACACTATGTTCAGAGTCTGCCAGTGTACCATCAGAGCAGTGATGATACATCATTATCATCCTGGCCCAGTAGGCACAAATGAGAAACCTTCTAATTATATTTCAAAGGTATTTTGGATGTCAAATGAAGTAATAGGACAGATACAAAGAACTTAAGAAAAGGGCTATATTCTATAAATCCTAAATTCTGTAAGAAGAGAAAAGTATTTGGTCTGAAAATAGAGAACTGAGGTAGAAGCATCAAAAGATGATGAAGCAGAAAGGATGTGCCAATGAAAAAGGTGTTTGGTTTCTTCATATTCCTCCATACTGGCCCAAAAAGCACATGTCTGGATACATGACACATAATCATAGTGTATCACACAAATTAAAATGCATTGATTTTTACCAAATAAATATTTGTTTAGTGAAAATCTATTGCAATCACTTGAAGCATCCTTTTTCAATACAAATTAATGTAAGAATACACAGACTGGCTGCACTAGCAAAACAATTACAGAGCTTATCCTGTATGAGATGATAGATCTTTGTGATGCCCTTGAGTTTTGTCCTTTAGAAAACAAAATCGTTAAGAACTCTGCAGATATTTGCTTGTATTGGTTGTTTTGGTGGGGTTTTTTTGCATTATCACTTCCAGGATGACCTCACCTTTATTTCCATGTTGGATGAATAGGACTGTCTCCATGCCTACTTTCTCCTTTTCTGCCTTCAGCTATTACTTTAAACCAACACGAGTGTGGTCACAACTCTTGACCCAAAAAGTCTGTTTGCCTCCATATCTTTGGGATTAAGAGCCTTTCACAGACAGCCTTTCTCCATCATCAGTGCTAGTTCCACAGAACTCAAAACTTCAAGGCAACATCGTTACAGAAGCATCACCAGCCCTCTCCACCCAATTCAAACAAACTCAGCATTTGTGGCTGCTGCTGCTGACCCCAGCTGAATGCTCCTCTTTTCTTTGCACTCACTGTAGGTAGTACTGAAGCTTCAGACATTGTCTCAACTCACAATCAAATGGTGAATGAGCAAAGCTGTTACTTTATTTACAGTCTCATTTCGCATAAAACTGAGATTTGCCTTACACATGCCCTTCTTCACCCTTTTCAGACAAATCTGCAAGTCAGTCATCATAAATTTGTTGTATTTAACTAGAACAAAGCTCCTAATACCATCTAAACATTTAACAAATGAAAAAAAATTATCTACGTTTCAACTTATGGAAATGTATTATGGCACCCTCAGTTTCCTAAATGCACAGCCAAAACAGATCAATTCTTAACTTAAGTTCAGTTACAGAACAAGGCAAAAACACTCAGGGAAGATATAGATCTGACATCATGATATTAACTGATTTTATAAATAAAACTGGAAAATCATTTATATCAGGATTGAGGATTTTTTGTTTTCTAAGAGGTTAGCACAGTCTTATTCCACCAACATCCCCAAATGCATATAAATTGATATTATTATGAAAACTGAAAGTAAGCATCTCTCAAGAATCCTACAAGAATTAAATGAAGACATTCTCATAATCTCATTCTCTTGGCTCTGTTATGTATTAACACACACAATCATTTCACCATAAGTCAAAATGTGAAATTTATTCAAAAAGGAGGCATTGCATTGTATTTAACATACCCCTGCAAGTTTGCCTATATATGCTGACATTCCCTTTGTATACTACAGCTAATTACCCAATTAAAATCCATCCCAAATAAGGTGTCTTGGATTGTTTATCATCTTTTGCAGAACTATCATTAAATACAACACTAGGCAGGATCTATTTGTCATTGCTATGCAAAGTCTCATTTCATTTGTTAAATTATACATTTGTTTTTTATGAAAACGAGTCATGAAGGACATTCTGGACATACAAAGGCACAGAAAGCAAGTAGGAATAGTTGACAACGGCCTGCCACAGGGAATCCCTGCTGGAGCAACAAGGGGAGAGCAGCAGACAGCATTTACTTAGTCTTTAGCAAGACTTTCAACCAGAGCCTTGTATCCAAGTCCTGTTGTTACACTTGAGGTGGATGTATGGGTTAAACGGTTGGAAGATCAAGCTTAGAGGCTGGTGGTCAATGGATTAATGATCTCTCTAGATGGAGACCAGTAATTTTGCCTGCATAGCTGTGCAAGGCCAGGCCTAAGGCAAGAACTTAGTGTCATAGTTTCAGCCAGGTGGGGCCTAAATTTGAGTTTTAAAGTTTGGACTAGGCCTGAAAATTGTCAAGTGACTTGAAGTGGGCTGGGCTAGCTGACAGCTGACCTCTTCTAGCCAATAATAT
>JAWWEV010000002.1:963851-985967 GCA_035583235.1 Hafferia zeledoni
CCTGACAATTTTCAGGCCTAGTCCAAACTTTAAAACCCAAATTTAGGCCCCACCTGGCTGAAACCATGACATTCAGTCACACCTGTCCCCCCCCAGCTCTGCGTGCTCTGTGCTGCTCGTCAGAGAGGGAGAGAGCCATGGCCACTGCCGTGGATTCTGCTACAGATCCCTTTCCTCAGCCAGTTTTCCATCTGCAGAGGAGTGGCTGAGTACCAGCACCACCACCCTCTGTCCCCAGCCTCTCGTCTTCCACCAGAGGACAAGGAGAGGTCTCTCCATTGACTGCAAAGAGGGTTCCACTCCATCCACTTTTGTGGCCTTCATTTCCTGCGTGACTTATTCGGAGGAGCCAGCGCCCCATGGGCAGGAGGACCGTGATAGACTCTCCCTGCCAGCCAAGGTGCAGCGGCGACTTCTGCTGTCCATAAATATAATTGCACCAAAGGGGAGCAGAGGCAAAAACTCAGTTTTGTTTAAAGGGTTTGTTCTTTTTTTATTTTAGTTAGAGTGTAGTTTTTTGTTCTGTTCTAATTTTGGTTATATATATATATACATACATATTTGTAGTTAAGAACTGTTATCCCTTTCTATACATTTTTTCTCATTAAAACCCCTTAGTTTCTAAGTTGTGGTGATTTTGGGGGGAGGCCCTTTTTCTGCTCCCTATAAATATCTTAGTTTTCCTCTAAACTAAGACAACCACACAGAAAAAGTCAAGACAGGTGCTGGTTCTATGTTTGCTGTGAATCTCTCCTTTGGTAGACTCCTCACAGGTAAGCGATTTTAAGTCCAAAACCTATTGAACAGTGATGGGAGCAATAAAAAGTTTGATGTGAAAAAGTCCACCAGGGTGAAAGAATGCTCAGTTCAGAGATAAGCTGCACAAAAGGACAAAACAACAGTGCTGATCTGTTCAAAATCAACAAGAATCATTTGAATAAATTCAATGAATGATGTTTTGGGTTGATGGAAAGGACAGAGAGGAAAAATAAATAAATTTAAAGGTGAAAATTGCCTAGAAATGTGTCCTGAAGGAAGCTGAAACAAAGTGGAAACACTGATTTTATCCATTCTTATTGCTAGTTTAATGAACCTCTAGTTAATTTGTCTTGTGCAATTATATCTCAAGTCTAGACTTTCAACAATATAAATACAGTAAAATTACACAGTAATTATACAAGCCATGTCAGTCATCATTACCTTATTAAAATTTGCTTATTCAACAAGTCTTTCCTTTCAACATTAAGCATGAGAGGACAAAAAACCCATGGCTACCAAATTAAAATTTTACCCCCTTCTTTATATACCTTTTTAAGCCTAAGTACAATCAAAAATCCCAGATGTAACAGAAAATACCTGATCCACAGATAATAGTTATTATCGCATTCAAAGTGTTTAAAAATGAAATACAAAAATTTTGAAGCTGTTCCTATTTAAAATGACATCTGCTACATGCATTCTTTTTAAGCCTTGTTCAACATTTACTAGGACTTTGATAATTTTCTCCTCTAAAAATATCCCCAAATTCTCTTGCAACAAATGCTAAATGAAATGTTGCGTATCCCTTCTGATGAACATTCTCACAGAGTACAATTGGAAATGTCAATCTGAAAATGTCAAAATATCTCAAAAATAGACCTCTAGAAACTGCAGAAATTTAAGTGTTTCAGCATCCTGATCAGAAATCTTTCTGTCAGGTCAACAGAAAATGGCACATTGTGTCTGCAGTGAACTTTTTTGACTGAATACCTCTACCCTGCTCTAACTATTAGAGCCACTCAGATTGTGTTCCTTGGTACACAATTAGATGACCAACAGATTATCAGACAGAATTTGGGCAAATTTAACTCCAGCCCTTGGTGAGGGAAGGTGTTTTCCTCCAGCGTTCACATATAGGAGAAAAGAGCTGCAGTGTGAGCTGTGCAGAAATAATGGAAATTATGTTTCATGCAAGTGGTTTGAAAGAGCACATTTTGAGTCAGTTCAACATAGCAAAACATTATACTCCAAGAGCACCAGTGAAGTCTTTCCCTCTGGTTTCTTAACAGGTAACTATCTGAATTTCCTAGCAAGTGACCCAAGAAACTTGGTACTAGTCTTAGAAAATATAGGTGTATTTGGCTTTTAGGTATTGAAGAGATGACTTTGGTTCAGTTGCTCAAGTCTAAACATTACTTTCAGAGCTGAGCATGCAGCTTCAGTTCAGTGGGCTTTTTATTCAGAAAGTCAGATTTATTTGTTTTCTTAGAAGTACCTCTAATAGATGAATACTCATGTCTACAAATATTTGCATGATTAGGAGACAGATATTTCTTGGGACATAAGTGAGGAGATAGATCTGTGAATCCCAGTCTGACACAAGGAAGAGTGTTGCTATTTATGGCCTTTTTTTGCTTGATGAAAAATTTAAGTAGTGAGGCTTCTGCTAATTTGTTAGCTGTGGGAAATACCCCTTGGTCACCCATCAGAAATTACCATGTCCTACAGGACATTAAACAGCATATTGTAAGAAAGGCACAAAAGGTCACATATCTATTCTGCCTCCCATCTTTTGGAGTCAGTTTGCTCCCAAGGTCTTGGATCTGCCACACCCTCCTCACACTTTGATTGGTAAAAGTTTCTAGAGGCCTGGGTTGGGGGGGTTTTGTTTGTTTGGGCTTTGTGTCTTGGGTTTTGTTGGGGGTTTTTGTTTGTTTGTTTTTTAACCATCACACCATGCAGACAAAGTTCAGGCCAGGTTTGGTTTCCAGCCTAGGTGTTTGCTTTCAGAGAAGACCAAACCAATCTATTTCTTCAACTCCGTGGAGAAAAAAAACAGAGGAAAAGTTTGGACACACTCTACAACCACCTCTGTCTACAAGGAAACAGTGTGGTAACCCTTCATTTCCTTGAGACTTCAGAAGGGGACACCAACTGACCTGGAACAATCTTGTTCAAGTTATTTAAGGAATTTCACTTTCAAGTGGGGAGTAGGGGAGTGGAAATTCAGAGGTGAGACCCCTTTTGCAGTCAAACACTAGGAAAACACAAATAAAACCAGGAAGAGGCTGACACATTAAAATTAACAACAGATATTTAACCCCACATAGAATTTCCATCCATTGTCACCTGGTAGAAAGATATTTACAGAAGCAGTTTTATGTCAAAAATATTGAACGGTGGAGCTCAGCGAATCTTAAGGGAAAATGTGTCCATGTCTTCTGATCATTACCAAATTAATGCAGACATATCAGAAACATTAAAAATGTGAATACTATTTATGAAAAGTATCTGAATTTATAAACAGTAGAAGATTTCACTTTTTCATTAGAGACAACTGAGCTAGTCCAATATTTTTGTATGTTTTTTGAAGTTTAATTCAAGGTTAGAACTTCTTTACATAGTGATTTTATAAAGTGCAGCACTGACACACTTGACCAGATCTTATGGACAGGATTCTTGCGTTTCGTCTTGAAAAAAAATGGGAAAGACACAGACTTGATGACAGCAGACACAAGTGATCTGCTCAAGCAATTGAGTATCAGTGGAGTTTATTTTGTTTGCAATATGGCTTGGTCATCTCTTGCAGTGTTATAAAGCTCTAACTTTCCGGACATGACAGATCAAGGCTGGGCAACAGTTCCAGATTATGCAGACATGCACACACATGCATTCCCCACATGAACTGGAAGCTTCTCATCACTCCCTGTGCTCCCAGAACCCTGCTTACAGACAATCTGTGAACAGAAAGGGATGACAATGACTCAACTTCTTCCACATTGCAAATTACCTGCTATTATGAATTACTCATTCAGACTCTAAACACTTTATTTAAACGTGTGAATCTTCTCACTTCCCTGTTAATAGTAAAGGGCACTGTTGTATTTACATTCCTCTTTGAAGGCTGGTTAAGCAGTTTTTGTCAGATCCTCCTGGAGGAGGAAATTGATACACACTGAAAGTTTATTTTTTTTTAAGTTACTGTTACTTGTCAAGGAGTTTTATGTCAGAACATATAAAAAGTATCTTAGTTCGGGGTCATGCCTATACCAAGAGAGAAAAATCACTCTGCTCTCTTCCAACGTTATTCCCCAGACAATTAATGTTCAGGCAATAAACTCATAGGAGTGGATTGAGATAAAATTAACTCATAATCAACACAGCTAGAACAGAGAGGTGACATAAAGTGATAATAATACGGAGGATCAAAGGACATCACACATCGAACCAATGTGGGTTTAGGTAGAATGCCATTTATTGATACATTGCAAGTATTTTATATAGGGTCAAAGCTACGTGCTAATTGGCTATAGTAATTTTTTCACCATAAAGCAACATTTCTTATTGGTTGTATTTCATATCTCACAAGTCCACTGGTTTGATAAAACATCCTAACGGTTCCCAGGTGAATCTCAAGAGTCCTGTGAGAAACTTTCAAGAGTTCTTGTGTGAAAGTCTGAGGAGTTGCTGTGTGAAGTCCTGGGGAGTGATTTCTTCTTTACCACTCAGCAGCAGCTGTGCCTTTGTTTATTCTTTGCTGGTAGCTGCTTCAATCTCACAGAGTCCATACAGTGTGGATTGCTCACATGGCCATTTCTATAAGAAATTCCTCTGCAGTGACCCTACCAGGTGCCACCAGAGCTGCTCTATCACTCCACTCCTTAACAGAATAGGGGACAAAAAACGGAACTAAAGTCTCCTGGGCTGAGGTACAAGACAAGAGACCACTCAGCAGTTACCATCACCAGCAAAACATACTTGACTAGGGGATATTTGGTTTTCAACGTTTGTACTAACTTTCAATACAATCTGTGTTACCAAAATCAGAAGTTGCAAACAACATTCCACACCAAAGACTGGACCCTCCAATTCTATTAAAACAGTGTTCACTTTCAGAATACACAATATATTCAGTTGTTATGTCCTCTGAAGGAAGGGAATGAGGGAGTCAAATCAACTTGACTTACTGGAACAAAAAAATAATGTGTATAAACTGTTTGCTATTAAATGTCTATGTTAATAATGTTAATCTTGTCCACCAGATAACACACTTGACAGTTAACTGCAAGAATGTACAAGGTCAAGAAAATTATAATTAATAGACAATGTCAACCTTAGCTGGTTGAATGAAGTAGTTTAATGTTACTTGGTTTATTTTATTTTTTATTAGTGCTAGCTTGATATTTTGGCCCACTTTCAAGATGTTTTTTTCAGAATATTCTTCTAAAAGCAAATAGCAGTAGTAATTCAAGCTATTATAGAAAAATATATTCTATTCCAAAACTCCTAAGTTAGGAAGCAGGGGAAGAGGATGAGATTTGGGGTTCTTATTCTAAAAACTGACTCGTCCCCAAATAACAAATCCATCTTGTTTTAACAAATGTTTCCCTCCAGATGAGTAAAAAAGTTAAGTCACTGTCATAAAACAAGATCTGTGTCTTCATTATCTCCACTCTCTCAAACTTCTTCTATTTTTTTTCTAATAAATAGTTTACAGACTGTAGATATAAGACACATAATAACATCTAAACTACAGATCACATCTACTGAAACATTTAAAGCAGTCAGATGAAACAGATTATAATGAAATATATTCTAACCAGAAAAAAAAAAATCTTATTCAGGATACTATTTAAAATCTGAAGGAGTTCACACAGTGAGGCAAATCACAAGTATAATGTTGAAGCTTCATTTTGCTGATCTGGTGGGTACAGACAGATTGGGAAGAGGGTAATGCAAATTACAGAAGTTCATCTCAGTTTTCAAAGAAAACCATATGTATAAAGAAAAAAATAAAGAAAATATCATAGCAATTAATATGAACTGGGTGTCTCAAGTTATAAAAAATAATGAATGTTGTAGAGGTAAAGGAAATAATTTTTCAGAACATAATGAGAGAACTGTATAACCAGCAGAACTAAAGAAAATAAAAATTAATGTTTTACCATTAAAATAGTAATTTCCAAAACACTGTCACTATCACATGGTAACATTTAAACTTCATAATAACAAAGAAAGACACAATCAAATACTCTTTGTCACTCTCTTCCCTCCAAAATGGAGGGCTGTATTTATGTGATAAGACTAAATGCTTTATTCCAAAAATAACCCTGTAAGGTATTTAGAGGCCATTTCAGCAGGGAATACTTTCAAAACATCAGTAATTTGATGATTTCAGCAACTTTTAGCTATCTGGTCAAGAGCCGAGCAAATAGCAGAACTGACCTTCAGTGCTGAATGACATTCATTTTATCAGACACCCACACTCAAACCCAGCAGAATAGAATGATGTGAGAGTCAAAGAAGTAATGCAATGGCTGATATATAATGATATCATGTTTTCAACTGAGTTACATAATTATAGCATTCAATGCATTTATGGAACTAGACTGTGTCAATATACCCTGTGGTAAAACACTGTGGTCTACTCAAGCTTTGAGCTATATCTGTATAGGGCCAAAGACATTTAAGCACCAGAAATAACTGGTATATCCAATATCAGATATTTAGAGACTTCCAGAAAGTTCCTGCAATGATACCAAATGAGCTTTTGGCTAAAACAGATGCTTTCAAAGTATACAACACTTAGCAGACAATGTAACAGAAATGCAGAAATCATTATACACACGTGTTGCTGGCCAAAGTGCCTCCCTCAGCCCCGAGTTCCTTGCTGCTTTCCTCAACATCCAGAGGACAAAAATGGATAGCTTCTGCCAAATAGTTTGGGATGCATCACTGACATGGTTTCCTCTAAATAAAAGGTAGTGTATTTACAGATGAAAATTATTGTGGCAGAAGACCTTGACTGTGAACAGTGGAAGAGGTTTTATAAAAAATGGGTCTACAGTATGATGACCACGTGGATGCCAGTGCCCCAGAAGAGGACCGGGAAAAAGCCTTTACCATAATATAAAACTGCGTTATAACATGGCTTCCTTAGTTCTATTTTCCCCCTTAGTCATTCCCGATCCAAGTTCTCCTTCCCATAATCCCCCTAGGGCCCTTTTCCCGCCAGTTTCAGCCTGCCGTTCTGCTATTGGCTGTTATCCCTGGTTTGTCATTGGTTCGTTGATGTTGCATTCAGCTTTGTCATTGGTGCAAATGTCAATCCTCCTATCATCCAATGAGAACCAGGGTTCCATCCAGTTTCTGGAAGTTTCCACCCCCTGAACACTATTTAAGGCAGTGTTCACCTTCAATAAAGGCTTCTTCTGGTTCCTGCATCCTTGACTCAGTTCATCTCTGCATCATATCCTTGGGAGCAAGACCAAGGGAGCCATCCCTTCACCCTCACAGAACCAGTGAACCTGGGATCAACAGCCCCACAAATTATCCTATTTTAATATGAATGAACGACTTGCTCCTATCAAGCTTTGATGTATTTTTTTGTTGTTCTATAGAAACGTCTTTATATGAAGCATGCAATCACTAAAACTGTATGTAATTTCTTTATTTCCTCTCAAGGAACCTTGTAACTAACATAATTTTATTTTATTTCACTGACATTGGGGCAAAAGATCATTCTTTAATCAGTCAAAGCTTGTAGTGAGGAGGCTGACACACTGGCACAGGCTGCCCAGAGAAGCTGTGGATTCCTTGCCCCTGCAAGTGTTCAAGGCCAGGCTGGGTGGAGTTCTGAGCAACCTGCTGTCGTGGAAGGCGTCACTGTTCATGGCAGCGGGGTTGGAACAAGATGATCTTTAAGGTCCCTTCCATCTCAAATCATTCTGTGGCTCTGTGATATTCCATCTTTGTAAAACTCATCTATTACACATTTTTATCCCCCACAAAACTATAAATTTATGGCATTGTGCAACAAACAAAAAAAACCCCACAACCAAAATACTCCAAACTTCTAGTTCTGTATTTATGATTCAGAACACAGCAGAAACATCCTGAAGCATTTATCAAAAGGTGCTGATATTACCTAAGTGGCCTGTCAAAAGGAGCCATCAGAAAGGCATATATTTGAGTTGTGTGGGAGAAGGGGGTCGGTGTCACTTGTATAGTTTGAAATGCAAAAGCAGTTTAAAAATAGGATTCAATTAGCTCATGCATTTACTGTGAGTAGGAGGTCTCATTGGGGTTGTCAGAGGAAATGCTATTTAATCAACACCATGTCAGTCAAGTGCTTGTCAAATCTACTACAATTTTTCAAAATCCAAAATGTTTTATACAATAATTGCAGAAAAATTATATGTAGAGATCTGGCCACTTTAAAATAAATTACAGTATTCGAGCTTTTTCTAGAAGTTTCTGGCAGGAGACATTGTTCCCATGTTTCTTTTAAAAGCCTCCATTTCTACAATATAGAAGAAACATTTAATATGCCTCCAAATATGATTTGGACCATCTACAAGAACATTTAATTACATAATTTTGAAATTACACCGGACAGGTATTAATTTAAGCTGTACCATTTTCTCCCCAAGCTGCCTTACAGCAAGTGTTCATCATCCAGGAACAGGCTGCCCCTTGGAGGTGTGTTTCTCCTGGGGAAATAACGCTACTGCTGCACTTCACCTCAGAGATCAATCCGCTTTACATTAGGCCATCAGAGTTAGAGCTAAAAGGCTCTAGAGAAGAGAACAACAGATACATTATAAATAAGGTTCAGAGGAAGCTGCAAGAAGTTAGCTCCGGGCTAACACCAAAGCCAGAGCTATAGTTTAGTCTCAAGACCAGCTGCTGACTCGGCTTTGACATTTGAGTAGTCAGCCTAGAAACCCCAGAATTGCATGTAAACTTCTGTGCTGCCTTCCTGGGTGTCTGCATGGCGAAGATCCCTGAAGGGGCCCAAGCAGGGCTTTGGAGACCATAGTGAGCCAAGCACCATGTGAAAATCTTGTACAATTCCATCTGTCCAAAGGATTGGGACTCAGAAGCTCTGTAGATTTATCTGGTATAGCCTCCAGTCTTATCAATTTACTACCTCTACGCACATGTCCAGGAAATTTCTCTTAGTTAACAGAATATTAATTTTCTTTTTATTGAAGTGAGTGTCTAGGCAGCAAATCGAAACAACAGTATTCAATAACTCCTAAATACTGTCTAATGTCTCCTAACTACTGTTGGGAATGCCATGTTTTTGTACCACAGAGGGATGTAGGTTAGAAAGGATGAACTACAGGGAGCAGTGTAGTGGGGTAGGGCAAGACTGACAATACTAAGGAATTGTGAGTGATTCTCCAGAGGACTAAAACCACTGCATCAGCTTTCCCCAATAAAGAGCAAGCTCACTTTGATCAGGGTCAGGTCAGAGAACAAAGCACATTCTGGCTTATGCAGAAGTACATAAAAATACGGTAGATGAAACAGTTTCATAAACACTTGTGACCTACAGCAGGAGCTCTCAACACAGATAAAGCTCTGGAAGTTCCAAAGGAATTATTCATAAGAGGAACAGATGTTCCTGCAGCCACAGATGAACAAACCATTAGATCCAAATCATATGGAAGACTTCTTGCCTTTAAACTTGATACACTGATTACCAGCTCCCCCCTAACTGAGGAGGCTTTGCAGACAAACATCATTAGGAGACAAGAGGTAAGCTGGTATTTAGATAAACTGGAACAGAAACAACTTACGATACTGGCAATATTGCAGCAAGGCCCTACTCAAAGCAACAAGTAGTTTACCAAAAAAAGCTTATTTTGATAGATAATTTTTTTTTAAATTATTGTGTCCATGGGAATTCTTTGCTGTCTTCCAGTAAGCTCAGGTTATAAAAGGTGTTTCTGAGAAACCTAACAATTTTTCTTAGCTTTGGAGAGTAGCATTTTGGAGAAAGGCTTTTGAAATCACTGGGTGTTTAGCAGCTATTGCCAGAATCAGCCAAGGAATGAGGACGGTCTCTTTTAATCATATTGAGCTATAAATTGTTATTAAGGCATCATGTTCTTCTGAAAAGTATGATTCACAATAATACACTTGTATGATATATATACATTCAATGAAGAAACTCTAACCATGCATCTACACTTAGCACCACCTGACAAAAATGTTATTTGTTATTTGGAAAGAAAAGTGCACTTGATCACTAATTTGGGTCAGAGCCATCTCCAGTATCAATACAGACTGTGGGATGCATGAATCAAGAGCAGTCTTGCTGAGTAGGACTCGGGGATACTGCTATGCAGAAAAGAAATTGGAAGTGGGGCTGCAATGCACTCTTGCAGCACAAAAAGCCAGTCTTATCCTGGACTGCATATAAAGAGTGATCAACAGGTCAAGAGAGGTGGTTCTGCTCTACTCCACTCTCATGAGACTCCTCCAACTCTGGGGTCCACAATACAAGACAGACATGGACCTGTGAGAGCAGGTCCAAAGGAGGGATAAAACTATTAGAAAGCTGGAACATCTGTCCTATGAGAAAACAGATTTGGAGATGTTTAGTCTGGAGAAGAGGTTGCACCTTACTGCAGAGAAGAGAACTTTCTGCAACTTCTCAATAAATACGAGGAAATAGGGGGCTTATAAGTAAAATGACAGGGACATTTTACCAAAGTCTGTAGTGTCAGGACAAAGGGCAATAGTTTTAGACTGGATTATATCCAACTGAGATTGCTGTAAGAAAGACTTCTTTTGTTAACACACACAACGAGGGTGGTGAGGCACTGGCACAGGTTGCTGAAAGCAGCAGTGGATGCCCCATCCCTGGAAGTGTTCAAGGCCATGCTGGAAAGGGCTTTGGGCAACATGGTCTAGTAGAAGGTGTCCTTGCACATGGCACAGGGTTGGAACAAGATAAGCTTTAAGGTCCCTTCCGACCCAAACAATTCTATGATTTCATGAACCATCCAACAGCTGATCGGGATAACCTTAATTTTCAACCAAGAAACCAATACCAGAGATAGTTTTGGACAGGTGCTGAGGGGTGGGGTAGGTGGGATTTCCTTTCAAAGTTTATTAAATCCCAGACCTTTTACACAAGAAGCAGACAAAGGAGTAGCTAGTTCTAGAAGTGAATATAGCATTTTTTACTATGGAACTGGACAACCAAATACGCTGAGCTTCACTCTCCCAAATGTTATCAACAGAAGTACTTGAAAGCTCAGAATATTGAGGCTGCTTGGGTTGGTGTCTTTGAGGAAGTGTTTATTATCATAACAACCTGTCACCAGAGAACTACTGTTATGCAGCACATGTGCTATATATAAAACATACATTTTAGTTAAAAGCCTGAAAACTCCAGGTTCTCTGCAAGTCTGAAACATTTATGGGATAAAACAATGATTAAGCCTAAATAGCAAATTTAAATGCTTGGCTATTGCCACATCAGCCTCTGCCTCTTCACAACTGATCTACACAACCTATCAAATAGACTTCTGCCTCCTCTAAGAGTCACCATTTAAATGGACTTTGTTCCAT
Organism: Hafferia zeledoni; assembly: GCA_035583235.1. Taxonomy (NCBI): domain Eukaryota; kingdom Metazoa; phylum Chordata; class Aves; order Passeriformes; family Thamnophilidae; genus Hafferia; species Hafferia zeledoni. Next base: position 975,201 of record JAWWEV010000002.1, read on the forward strand.
ACTGATTGCCGGGGCCGGGCTGTACTGAAAGACCACATGATGAGGGACTCGCCCAGAACAACAAGTTAGATAAAAACAACATGCAAACCTGGAACAGCCCCCTGGGAGGGTTTTTGCCCTTTCCCCTATCAAGACTGGACTCTGAACACTGACAGCAGCCTTAACCTGTGAGATGCACACGAGGCGTGGTTATTGGGTATAAATATGTTAAGTAATTTGAATAAAGTTGGATTTCTGCCTGGGTTCACCGTACCGGTGTGTGTGGAGTCCCACTGGAGGTCTGTGACAACTGATCACGAGCTCTGTGGTCCATTCCACATGGGGTCACAGTTTTATTTGAAGGTGTTTTTCCTTACTGTCAGATTTCCCATCCATCATTAGGAAGACTGAATATTTCAAATAGCAATCACCCAAGGTATGCTTTTGCTTCTTTATGGTTGTTTGCCACTGTGTTTCAAAGAAGCTCAAACGTAATTTTGAGAATTTAATACAGCCTATTTTTAGTAGTGCAGAAGGTTCAATGACAATATTTTTTTCATTTTATTGTTTGGTATAAGATGGGCATTCACATTTAATCACACCCAATGATTACCTCAATGAATACAAATGTGTTACATTATCTTTAAATAAATGAATGCCAATATGTTCCAGGGTAACAGAAGTAATTGCATATTGATAACAGCCATTACCATAAGTCATGGTTGCTGGCAGAAAACCCACTTGTATTTTTTAATAAGGTGCAACATTATGGTCTATTTTGAGATGATAGCTTTCTATTTCCCCATACATAATATAGTATCATTTCAATATAGCTGGCAGACGCTTCAAGGAGATAAAAATTCAGAATGTAAACCTGCAAAGTGTATGATTTTAGTCTTTTGAAACTAGGCTGGATAGTCCAAGTACCTCAGCAAAAGTGATATGAGAGAATCATTATCTGTGCCAGGATGATGTACCTTCCATTCCACTCACCACGGCAGATAACAGCAACCAGCACATTGCCTTAAATTGATACAAGCAGATATTTGAGATTTTGCATAGTAGCTTATTGCAGTTTACAAAGTAATCTGAAAGACACTTGAAAAAGGAACACCTCTTGCTCATTTTCAAGAAGCACAAAACTTTAAAGCTAACTCAGATACTCTGGATGGATCTGCTAAAGGAGAGCAAGGAAGTTGTGACACCCAGTCTCAAGACTGGAGGTTCTGGTTCTGCACTGCTGCTCTATTTCATTGCTTTAAAGCAGCAGAAAGACAGAATTTGCTAGAACAAGCAGACAAGTGCAGAGTTCTGCAGTGCGGACAGAGTATCTCCGGGAAACTGCTCAGGCTGGAGATAGATGCTTTTTTGAAAAGCTGCTACATGGTTGATGGGTCTTATCTGTGCAGGGGTTTTAACATAAGTCAGTAGTGTGTCAATCAGCAAGGCCACAGCAAGGTCAAAGCTGAGTGACTCTACCCCCTACTTGACAGCTGTGAGGCCATACCAGGAATCTCTACCTAGTTTTGAGTTTCCATATACAAAAAGTACCAATAATTGGCCCTCAGTAGTGTACCCTTAACTTCTCAATGAAGCAGAGGCTTGAGATCATGGACTGTAGAAGGAGACTGAAGAAACATGTTTTTATTCACCCTAGAGAACAGGAGGCTTGTTAGAGATGGGTGTTACTACTTCCCCCATCAGCCTATGGCGTGGCTATAGAGAAGACACAGCTCCTACTCCTTCCCAAGACAGTCAGTGAAAGGACAAGCAGCAACAAACACTGCTTTCAGCAAAGGAAACTCCAATTGCATACAAAACCAGGGGAATTTTACAATGGTAGTGGATGGGCTCTAGCACCACCTACCCAGAGAAGAGCCACCAGCACTAGAGATTTCCAGAACTCAAATAGACTGGCTAGGGCAGAGTTAGTTTTCTTCTCAGCAGCTCATACAGTGCTGGCATTCTTTTATTAGGACAGACTGCATGGTCACAGCACACTGGGTGCCCTGGGAATCAATTCACCAAAGTGCACACCAAGGTATTTTTCACTGCAGCTTATATGTCAGCATTACATGATTATTCATTTTTGATTCCTCACATTTCTGTTACATATTCATGATATTTCCTAAAATTTAGTAGCATATATGCACATCCTTATAAGGTCTGAGGATCTTCATCAGTAGTCTTCAGTAGCCTTCTCTGTCTGAAGCCTCTAAGTGACCACTTTGTACACTTCTTCAAGACAAAGCATGTGGTTTAGAAGTAACTGGGTGTTGCCTTGCTGGCTGCCTCAGTTTCCCTCATCATTGTTTCTTTAAATCAGTTGACTCAATTATCTGTAGTTTCTATGTTGTAAATAGTATCAGTTCTAGTTACATCTCTAAGCCTTGACATGCCTTGACATCCCTGTGGTTTAGATTTTTTATTTAAACAGTTCCAGTAATAAGTAATGTTGTAGCTTTTGCTGAGCAGCATTGAAGCCTTTGGTTTGTCACTCTGCCTCACAAGTGACCAGACTGGAGGGTGTGCAGTATGCTGAGAGGGGACACAAAGCATATTTATATGCATTAAATATCTCATTTTATTTCTTTCTATTTTGCCATTGATGACAGTCACAGAAGGATTTGCGTGAGACTCTGGAGGACTCCAGGTGATCAGCCTGGCCAGTGAGCTGTGTTGTCCCTTGGGAATACACTGGCACAATCCAAGCCCCTTCTCCTGAGGAACACCCGCACAAGCACTGCGGGAGACCCTCGCTTATAATTATACATAATTTCACACTATAAATACACAGTAACACTGTTTTGTAGCATAGTTGTGTCATTTTGTTGCAGTCTGCTGCGGGGGGAAAAGGAAAGTATCAGCTCTGACTTTGCTTAGTCATAAGCAGAGAAATAGAATGCTCAGACACTCCGAGCTGGAACAGCCAGTGAGCAACGTCATCATCAAAGCTTTCTGCCCAAGTGAGGAGTGGAGTCTTCAGGGGTAACAACCCCTGAGTGTTCTTCTGAACGCCTCTGTGATGAGGTGTATTTAGATCTGTGTCTGTTTCTATGTGATTATTCCACTAAGATCTCAAACTCAAATTCAGCACCCAAAGCCCACCATTTAAAAAAGCCAAATATTTTGAAGTATTATTAAGAAAATGCCTCAAAGTCATGTTCTGCAGGGCCAGCCCTGCCAGATGTGTCCTCTGCCGGGAGGGCAGGGGTACCACGGGCACTCAATAGCGGCCCTAGGGGCAAGACAGGTCCCTATACCGCAGCCCATCAGCTCTTCGGGGCGCACACAAGTGCGGTTTTCTATTTTAGGGGAGCGGTGATTGGTTTCCAGGGTTTTTTGTTTGGTGTTTTATCTTCGGCCTCGCTGGTCTCGCTGCGCACGCGGAGTGCCATTACTCGGTTGCCTGGCAACCCTGATCTGCCCAGCAACCAGGGCCGGCCGTGGCGGCCAATGGTAGCGCGCCGCGGTGGCGCGCGCCCTGCGGGAACACCCCACGGCGCCCAATGGCAATGGCCAGTGCACAAAGCCTGGGGGAGAGACGTGTCTGAGAACTGGACACCAGGAACGCAGAACTTACAGACTGACTACAAGGGCATTTTGTAGAAACCAGAGATAAAAAAGAAACTAATAAAGACAATTCAACAATTGCTCTAAAACCCTCTCTATCTATGAAAAGGATAATAAAGACTAAAATGCGAACTAATTAGCATGAAAAGCAAGAAATCAATAACCAACAGAAGACAGAATACTAATTAATGAAGAGAATTATGTAATTTAAAACCAATGAACATTAATTTGTTTGCTAAAAATGCATAAATAGCAAAAGGTTTTGAAAGTGAATGTGCATGTTTGGAGAGCAATGCCACACACCCAATGCTGAGAACAAAGCAATGCCTGCTTTCTTATGCTAAAAATAGTGTTAGAGAGTTTGATTTTCCTCAACGTTTTCAGCAATAACAGGGCACCACTGCAAGTGGAGAGCCACATCACAGTCGGTATCTTCTTCCAGGTTGAGCCATGGTATTTCCTCAGGGAGGCAATGGGTGTTCCTGCTTTCTCCATATCTGCTCCTGTTGGTCCCGACTGGTGACAGGGCAGTCCCACAGCCCAAGTGTGCAGGATGGAGCCTGTCCTGACTTGCAGCAGCTGTATGAGCAGTTAACTGGGGCCAGCTGTGGTGCTGCAGCAGCCCCTGGATATTAGCACAGAACACGGGGTGCAGTCAATCCAGGATATGTGTTGGGAGAACCTTCTGGAAGGACCAGACAGACTTGAGGGACCTCAGCATCAAGCTGAAGTCTCCCCAGGGCACTGGCTTTGTAAATTGGGGCTCACCTAAGGGCCCAACAGCCTTGGCAAGCATGTCAGGTGTTGAGACTTCAGAAGCGGTTCTGGATCACTGTAATGTAAAGGAAAGTCATATCTTCCCCTGTTCTGATCCTTCACAGAAACTGTGTCTTCCTGAGAGCACCAGGAGTCTTATAAAGCCTCCGTGACTCACCACAAACCCAAATTCTCCCCAGTTCTACATGAGAGATGTGGAAAACACTCCTCTGATGCTTGTGTAACTGACATCCACCTAAAGATACAGCTTCTGTGAGGGAAGAATGGTCCACAAAGATATGTCCTTCAATAACCAGTTGTGACTCAGCACGTACACTTAAAAATAGACCTTACTATTCACATACTACTTATTTTTAATGGTAGAGGTCTGCCAGTGTTGGTATTACTGCAAGTGTAGTGTAAAGTCAACTTGAAAGCAGGCATGTAGAAATACTGAATTCATAATATTTTACTGCCTCATAAAAGGCATCTAATTTGGACACGGTACATTTTTGCTGTGAGTAAGCATTTCTATGAATTTCAATATACAGTTTCCCACAGAGTGAAATTTTTATGGCAGGTTGCACCTTTCTGAGCTGCAAATACTCTGTGTGTGCTTAGTTAGCAGTTTTATGAGCAGCCCAGTTGTGGTTGCTGTCAGGTGTCTTTTTCTGCTGTGTGCTCTTCTTTAACTTCACAGAAAGTATAAAGGTTGTTCTTAGGAGAAAATCACCTTTCCACTGAGAATTAATCTTTTTTGGTATGCTCTCTATTTCTGGCTTCCACTCTTCTGCTGCTGTCAATATAGAGGTTCTGTACAAAGTGACTGACAAATTGAATGCCTCTTCCTTCCCTCATTTTTAATAATAATGATCTACAAACATAATAATTTATGTATGCTTTTGTGCATTTTCTGATGAAGTAATTTTTAATTTTATATGACTACTCTTCTTCAATTTAAGACTGAAATTGAATCATGTTGTTAAAAGGACCCAATGGGGACCAAAGAAGTCAATACTTGTCCACTCCATATAGTCAATTTCCTATGATTTTCAGGGTCCTCACAATTTAAAAGGACTCTCAGTTAACTGTCGCAACTCTGAAATTGGACTAAATTGTCATAGATAGTTCAGTGAATTTCTCTGCTCAATGAAAGCAAAAAAGGGGAATGAGACTGTCCTAGTTCAGCAAGCTGGGAGCAGTTTATCACTGTGTGGGTGTGACCAAAGCTGTGTATTCTAAACCCTCTATGTCATTTCTCATGAACTGTTAATGATGGACCATTTGCAGCAGCTGCCCAGGGCACACCTGAGCCCTCAGGATGTAAGCTTGGGTGTTAGAGAAGCCTGTGAGATAAGAGCTGTGAAAACTGCTCTGCAGAAAGTCGTTAGCACCTCCACATCCAGCCTGAGGGGTCATGTCTGCTAATGGGCCATCAACAATTCCAAAAATAGCCCATGACTCACTGAGTTAAATCACCTATTGTGGAACTCCCTGCCCTGGGGGAGGTACTGGGCATTCCCACCTGAACCTGAGGGTATATAATCTTGGGGTTTGAGGACTTCTGGTATCACTCGTTGGATCCAGAGGAGGATCAGAACCTTGACAGGACTGCGACCTCCGCTCTTGACCAGACTGTGACCGTCATCTGCACCAAGAAGTTTTTCTTTCCCTTCTTTTTTTACTTTGGACTCGGGAACCACGTGGGTCTCAGCACAGGGGCCAACAAACACCATTGTGTTTGTGCCCCAGGGTGCTGGGTTATACTTCTGGGGCTTGTGGGTTGAAAGCAATTTTTCTTTGTGCTATTGTATTTATTGTAATATTGTTATTAAATTGTAACTCTGACTTATAATCTTTCTTGAGTTGGGTTATTTCTCCTGCCAGTTTACCTTTAAACCAGCACAGAGACTAACATGGATAGTATTTATAATGCACTTATGTATAGTGGTAAAGCTGTCCTCAGTAGTGATCAGTACAGGAAAAGCTATTTGACAAAAGGAGATTAAGACAGAATAGGCTATAATTTAAAAATAAACTTAGGAGATGGAGTTGTTAACACTCAACAGGAAACACAGAAGGCAATATTTTAAAAATATTTCAAATATTTCCATGCATCTCGTAATGCTACAAATGTTCCCTCTGTCTCTCCACTTATATATAGAAACTATATTGTAATGTGAATTATCCAAATAAATTAAATCCTAATGGAAGGATTGGAGTGGTACAAATACCAATAATAATGGATTTTCCTCGTGGAGGGCTGGTAACTCATTTACTGAGTGATTGTGATGGGTTTGATCCATGGCTTCCAAGGCCTATTTTGCTAACCCATAACAGTGATGTAAATGAGCTCAGAATTTAGTCCAGTGTTCTGTTCTTCATTTCCAAATCAGTTACCTCCCACTGTGGCAGATGTGAATACATATGGGAGAGAGAACAGAACAGACCAGATCCATCTAGTGGGAGGACAGAAACAACGTACATATTGCTCTATTATATGTGACCACATAGCAAAGTTAAAATTTTCTCATGGCACGGGAACATATGCATATGCTTCATGTGTGATATACTTGCATTTTTAATAAGCATTAAATTTAAAATCACATAAAGTGATATCTGATAAAGGTATATCAGGAGTTATGTCACCAGCTATTCCTTAAAATCAACGCATTCTACTATATCAGCTTTATAGCTGAGTATTTTTCTATGTTTGAGCTTGGAGTCCTTTAAATAGAAAATGAATTATTTCTAGTATAAAATAGGGCAAATAGGAACTTTTTGGTTTTCAATTCTTCACCCTTGCCCTGTCTGTAATCTCATTCTTAATCATATTTTTTTATTCTTTACAGTGATTGGTGTCTTGGAATGCATTTTCCAGTAAGTCTGTGGTAACTATTTATTGTGATGGGATTTTGTGGATGTTTCTGTCAAATAGTAAAAAGTTATCTTTAAAACAAAAGAGCTGAAGTCATGATGGAACATCATCCAGAAAGTTTCTAAATTGTAAAAATATGTAAATTATGTAAAACTAAGTCTTGCCTGAAGGGTGAGAGACAAGAAGCCTTAAGTAAGTCGACACAGCTTGTGAAGTGACAGACAGACCTTATTCTTGTGTAGTTTTTTGAGTGGTAGGAAATTCCAAAGAGAAAAGCTAGTTGAACTGAAAATCACACAGTTCCACAAATCTGAAGTGAATGTTTCCTGGGATGATTCATTTGCTGTTGTGAATGTCCAGTAGCTTGGTGCATGAGAGTCATCCATGTCTGATCAAAAGTTTAAAGTGACTTGTGTTCCATGAACCCTTTCACCAAGTTTTCCAATATTCTTACATATCTACACAAAGCAGAAACAGTAATTCAGCTGCTGAATTGTTTCTCTCTCTGTTCTATTTTACTGTAGATGTTCAGAAAGGATTTGCCAGTGCCAGAGAAAACTGCTTTTGATGATGAAAAATGCATTAGATCAAATTATTCCTTTGAAATGGGCACAGCCTTGCAGGAAATGGATGAAAATGTAACATTATAGTAGAGGGTGTAATTCTTCGTGCCCAAGATGATAGAGATGCACCCATTCTCCTGCCAGTTGTGTTGTGCACCAGCTTTCTTCCTGCTCTGTTAGCACATGCGACTGGAAGTAAGAGAGAAGCGGCAGAGCATCCCAAAGATGGTGGAAGTTTTCATCACCATGACAAGAAAACAGCAAGAGAAAGGAAGGTTAAAGCCCTCTTACAGCTGTCCTCTCACTAGAAAATCTCTCTTCAGGTTGATGTGTTGTTTTACACAATTGTCAGTGATTTGAGTACAATCAGTGCTGCAAACTGTTTAACATTCATCTGAAAACAGTTATTTGCATGCAGGTTCATTTAGGAGATCTAGATCTTTGAGCAGATTGTGGTCAGAAGTATATAAAGAAACATCAAAAAGTTGATTACTGTCTTGTAGGGAAAACAAAATAGTTAAACCTACTAAATGTCAACTATTCTATTTTGCATTAGAACTGTAGTCCTAGAATTTATAAAACTGCTTCAAGGGGGAGTAAATCTGGTTTCCTAAGTCCATCTCTGTAAAGCTTAATACTGACATATTCATTTCATTTTCTGAAATTCTGTGGCTGTGGTGGTTTTGTGAAATATTTGCCATGAAGCAGAAGTTCAGAAGAGTGTTGTAACCTGTCATAAGAAAAAAAATGAGAAGACTGGAAAAAGGAAAAGAAAGTAAATACTTTAAATACGAATATACAAAGTTGAAGGCCTAAGGGCTGTGCCTACAAACAAAGCCCTCAGTTTAACAGCCAGTATAGAACTGTGAGCTACCATTCTGGCACCCCCACAGAGCTGTTGGCCATTTTGCTGCACATTTCATTAAAAGAAAAGGAAATCTGCACTCTGGATAATCACTGGACAGTTTCAAGGACTACAGTAAACAAGGCAAAAGACAGCTGAAAACAACCCAGTGGCCAAGAGTTCACATTTCAGCAAAAAGCTCAAAAATAGTCTAAACCTAGAAAGAGAGAGGAGGCAAAAACAGAAAAACAAATAGAAAATGTAACAAAATCTAGAGCATCTCAGCTCTATGGAAATGAGACTTTTTTTTTTTTTTTGACGATACCTCCAGTCGCTCATGCACACAGTAAATTATTTATTAATAAGACCTGAGGGCAAAAAAAAAGTTAAAAATAAAAATTAAGACCATGGTAAACAGTTATCAAATGTTGACTATCTAGATTTTAGTGGAATTGATTTTTTTATAGTCTTAAATGCCTTAAAATTGTTGTGTTTAATCATACCCACTTAGGATTAGGACTACTTTATTTGTTAAGACCCAGCATAATAAATTCTAAGCAGTTCTGGATTAAATACCCATACGTCATATTGCTGTAGTAGTTTGTATCAGCTGATATTTCCTTGGTCAGGAGCCTGTCAATACTGTTCAGGGCTGTTAACATCACCTAAATTTAAATTCTTACCATAACCTCTGTCCATTATTCATTTTGTCCAGGGCAAAAAATATAGGACCTCCAAAAGACTCTTCATAGCAAGAACTTTGTTTAATATTGTGGATTGCAATGGCCTTTCCCTATTAGTCAAATGCTAAACTGAGGAGAAATATTCTTCTAATTTAGATATTTTAGCTAGTTGCCAAATGGCAAGAAGGATAAATATCCTCATTTCTCTTCTTTTTAAATACTTCCCTCAGGATCTCATTTGATCCTGGGGGTAATTTACTATTTTAAAAGCAGCAGAATTAAGCCTCTAGCAAAAAAATGAAAGCAAACTTACAGAGAAAAAGAATATGAGAAGAAATAAAAAATTAAGATGGCAAATAATTTAGCCATGTTTCTATCTTTCCATTTCAACCACTTCTTATAGCTAATTAAATCAGGACATTTGATTCTATTTTCTGTCCAGATATTGATTTTTTTTTTATCTGCCCTTTCCAAAATGATCAGTTTGAAACAGATTTTGAAACAGATTTTGGAACAAATTTTTGAAATAAATTTTTTAGACTGTAAGAAAAAATGTGCATTTCATCCTGAAATAAGGGATTAAGTTAAAATAGAAGTAAGTGAGGGTAGCTACAACTCTAAAGATACTGATTTGTACCTTTTTAATTCACTTGGTAAAGAAAATTAGAATTGTTTGAACTTCACTTGGTTGGAATGAAAAATATTGATTTGATTTTTGCCATTTCTGAGATTCAGAAATATCCAAATCTCACCTCAGATCTTTTCCAGTCAATTTCTTCATTATTTCTTCTAGCTTTTCCAGCTTCTAACTTTCTACATAAAATTGTATTTTCATTAACAATATAGCATAAAGTGAAAATTTAAACACAGTAAGTGTTTACAGCAAGCAGAAATTCTTAACAGTAAGAGTAATTGACCATAAAAACAAGCTCCATTTAACCGTGAAGTATTCCTATCTTTACCTTCAAAGCAGTGCTGGAAGATGAGTGTTATGCCCATAATATGACTATTAAAAAATCCCATCAATTAGGCTGCCCAATCAGGGTGTTTGATACTTGTCACACAGAGGTACCAGGGTAAACACAGAACCCTGTGCTTTACTAAAAGATAGACAAGGTGATCTATATGTCTTGTCCAGCGTTACCGGTACTTGGTTTTTTAATGTCATCAAAGCAAATGCTTCAGTCATAACAAACTGCTGAAAATTACCATTTGCAATGCAAGATCCAGCACTGCCTTTTACACCAGCAAACTACATATATTATTTAAATGTATGTATGTTATGTACATTACCTATGTATGTTAGTGTATTTAATGCATGTGTATTTATATGTGTTTCCCACACTGCTGTTCTGTAGATTTAACCTCATGTTTGCAAATCCCATGACTGGTTGTTGTAGTTTGGAATTATTACGTAAATTCTCTCCCCTGCCATTAACTGTCCATGCCAGTAGTTAACAAAGAGAGTAGTTGACGCCTGATCACCTGGGT
>JAWWEV010000002.1:986067-1010789 GCA_035583235.1 Hafferia zeledoni
CCCTTCTTAAATTTGATAAAGAGTGGCGTGATTATTGAGGAGGAAGCCCCCTCCTCCTCTTGTGAGTAAACATCTTGATTTTTCCCCTCAAACCAAGACACTGGTGGAGTTCAAAACCCAAAATGACCAGGAACTGTGAAGCCTTGCAGTAGATTAACAGGACAAGACACCAGTATAGAAATAAATATACATATATTAAGTCATGCAAAAGAATTTAAAAGTTGAAAATATATGTATATTTGAATTCTTCTAAGGCTTAGGTATAATGAGAGCCAGCTGAGCAGAATCTTGGCTGGCATGAATCCAGATGATGCCCCAATTTCCTTAAGGAGTCATCAGTGTCTCATCTGTTTTATCTGTTCCCGTAAGAATAAAAAGAGGACAAATATTAAGCCTGCTAAAGTAACCCATATGGAACCCCCAAAGTGGAAAGTGGTTGCTGAAACAGCACATAGTGTTCCTTCTATGTGATAATTTGCAGCATAAATTTTTGTTCACTGTCCTCTTTTCTAACCAGAACTAGTTTTCTTCATGACTGAAGAGAGTGCATGGAGCAGAATAGTCCTGGAAATAGCAATTTAATCACTTGCTGACTCAACAAGTTAGACAAACAGTCTTCAAATGCAGTTTTCAGTGGGGAAAAATGTTTCTGTTAAACACTTAAGGAAAGGTCTGAAAAAAACCATGTATGTTCCTACCATGGAAATTCCCCCTGACTTCCTTTAAGTGCTTCTTACTCATCTCTGCAGAGAAGATGATGTTTGCATTGGACTAGAGACTGAAAAGATCTCTTTCATCTGAGATATTTTAATTACTTTATTAATGTGAGAAATGTCCGCACTTACTGATAAAATTTAGAGGGGACAAAGTTGTTGAAGCAAAACTAAACTTTTATTTAATGTATTCAGCTGAATCGGGCTTGTCCCTCTGGCCCAAGAAAGAAACACATGCCAGTAAGAAACAGGTCTTTTTATATCTTTTCCAAGCCAGGGAGGTCCCTGTCTCCATTCCTATTGGCTAGTACTAAGGGACTTACCTTCTAGCCTGTTCCACCTACCTTGCCCAAGACCCTCTCCCCCTCCAGAGTCTTGAAAAACAGGTTGAAACTGCTTTTCAAGACAGTTATAAGACTCAATCCCCCTCTCCCCCCTTTTCTTTTCCTTACCCATGCAGTTCCTTTGCCTTCAGTAAACCCCAATTCTACTTCTAACTACTAGATATAACATATATAGCATATTTATATATTCAAATATGATTTTTATTAACAAACTTTTTGTAAAATATTTATCTCAATTATATTCATAATAGAGATCAAGAGAAAGTAGGAAGCAGAAAGAAACACAATGGGTCAATGGAAAGGGAGAAGACTGAAATCAGTCTAATAGAAGTAAATGTAAGAAGAATAAAGGTTATTTTAGACATCTGATATCTGGCCCACAAAACGTGTAAATTGGGAGAGCAGAACTCCTTTTAGAAAGGCATAAGGTTGTTTCTTTAGACATGAATAGTTCATTGTGCAAAACAGTGGTTAACAGAGCATATAATTTTACAAATCCTACTTCCACAACAGATGGCTTGATTTAGCCTGTTTAGAAACTTGGCATGGGGGCATCTTCCACTGGAAATACAGTTGTGTGTGCTGCAAAATAATAAGATCTGGGTCAAAAATCAGACTGCCCTAATACTTAGTGCCAGTATTTATGTATGATTGTCACAATCTGTCCAAAACAGCAAAAGATCCAAAGAATAAATGTATTTAGTGTGTGATGTTTTCCCTGCTAAACTAATTGTCACTGTGTCTCAACTGGAACACCCATAAGGAACAGGTTTCTTTCTTGCCATAAAGACCTACAACCATTCAAGCCTCTTACAATTTCCTTGATAGTAAATGTCTAAGAAAGTACCAAGTGATTTTCCCTCTCCAAGTTTTTATGGCCAAGGACGCTGCTGGCCAGTCTGACGATTGGAAAGGTAAAAGGTGCACAAAGGCATTCAAACAAGTAATCAAAATGAGAGGCTGGAATGTAGGAGGCAGGATATCAGTACTCCGTGTTAGGTGATGGGAGATAATGTTTTCTTTGCAGGAGAAAATGGCCCCAATTAAAACTGAGAAGTTTCTCGAGTTCATGGGCACCCTGAAGGCATGACAGGGCTGATAGAAGCTGGTATCCCTTTAAAAAATCCTTTCCATTCTAAGTTCAATCTTTCCATCCTCTTCATGCAGTAAATAACAGTGATGTTTTAAAAACATCAGTAATTGGTAAAAAACCAAATGTGTGGTTAGTTTATAGATCCTAAGGGTTTGGGGGTTGTCTTTTTTCCAGATTTGCCAGAAGCAGCTTCTACTGAAATTAAGGTCATTCTCCCATTCTAGACTGTTATTTGCTATTAGCAGCAGCAGGACCAGATTCCCATAGTGGTTCAACCATAGACATGTCCTAAACTCTATTTTCCTGATGTGTGCTTTAGAGGAAGATCCTTAGTACAACAGAACTATGCTGGTCTGACTGGACTTCTCCGGGATCTTCCTTCGAACTGTGAGGCCAGAACATAGAGAACAATATAGCTGGTAAATGAAAGCACAGAACTGGGATATTATTAAGCATTAATCATTTCTAAACCATCAAACAATCATTAACCTAGAACTGTTACTAGTTTTAAGTAGGAATGAACGAAACAAGAGTTTTATAAGTTCACAAACATAATAATTTTCTTAGAAAGAAAAGAGTTAGTACCAGCAATCATCTACAGATTCACTGTTATTGTACAAGAAACTGAAAAAGCATGGCTCAATGACATGACTCATCTTAAGCTAGAAAAATTGTTTGTTTTATACAGATATTCACTAAACAGCATGATCAGGACCTTGGGTATCTTCAGAAAAATAAATAAGTACAATTTTCAATGCAGTTTTTAAAAAGTAAATGTATATTGCAAGGGTTGGCAGGCTGATTAATGATACCTTGGGGTTTATGGTTTGATTAGGTGTAAGTTCTGCATTGCTGCTGCAACAACAGCAACAAATAATTGTTTTTAATTGTGGCATTAATTTCTGTGTTTGATTTGCCCCTTTTTCTCGTACTGAAAGTTAGTTGACTTGCTGATTTTCACATTGTTGTCTGTCCAAGCTGTGTCTGGCTCCACTGAACAAGGCTGATATTTTGGCTCCATCAAACCCAGTGGCAAGCTGGCTTCAGAGAGGGAAGGATTTCATGTGTTCACAGCAGATGTTGCAAGTTGCCTGGAGGGCATTCTCACTGCAAAAACAGGAGACTATGACAAAGTCTACTGTGTCTAACATGCAGAGCAATCAGCTGGAAACTTCTCAGAGTTTCAGTGTGCTGTGGAGATATTTTGCAACATAGCAATGCTGGAAGTTGCTACTCCAACACTTTCCATAATGATTTCCAGGGAAAGAGCTATAGAAGCCAGGAAAATGTATAGGTTAGGTGCTGTGTAAATTGTGTGTTATTTGACATCAGTCAACTCATTTGAAGAGTTAATTTGGAGAACTTGACTCCTTACTCTGGTGTTGATAGATTTTTGAGATAATTGATAACAATGCTAAAAACAGAATAGTCCTTTTCTTCTTTAAAATTTTCGGTGTAGCATAAATTTCTTTTTAGGAAGCCTTAGGGACCACTAACAAAAGTTAATTTTCTTATGAGGAAATTAAAAAAAAAAAGGCAGAAAAATCAATTAATGAATATTCTGGAGAAAATATTTTATATTTGACTCCGTCAAAAAAATGAATGGAATAGGAAGGGACAAGCAGGAAGGAAGGGGAAGAATGAAAAGAAAGGGACACTATATTTTCACATCTCTAACAAGACTATGTATTTTACTCTTGAATTTTTTCCTGACCTTACTATTGCCTCCTCAAGGAAGTGAAGTTACTTAAATTGCTCCTGCAAGTGTTTTTTCTATTAATACCACTTGCAAGCAGCTTTCCTGCAGAGTTTGACTCTGTGTCTTTCCTCAACCACATCTGCCTACTGTGTGAAAGCATATGGGCAAAACCAGTGACATTGAGAAAAGGCAGAACACTGACACCACATCAGTTCTCCATGGCCAGGCTCTGTGGACAGGGTACAGTGGAGCAGTGACCCTTCTTCCACCAGTGATTCTGTGGAAGGCCAAGCTGCCAGGCAGGGAGAGTTTGTCATGGCACCTGTACAGTCCAAAAGCACCTCTGCACATCTGGGTCTGCGATAATAGGCTGAGACAAGGACTGCACAGAAGTGTTGAAATTTCTGCTTTATGGGCAGTTTAGTTTGTTGAAAAAAATTAATCAATGTGATTATTAAAGCAGGCACAGAAATGACCATATTCTGACCCTTGTAAAGCCCATTGGGTTTATTCAAAGCATTAACCTCCATTGTGTACCAGGCCTTTCAGAAAGTTACTACATATTGAATGTTGCTACAGTGGGAGCAAATTTCTACTAAGTCCTATAACTGAGAGATTTTTTTTTTTCATGAGTTCTGTTTGAAAGCCAAAAGTCTGCTCTTGGTCTTCCAGGGCTTTTATGGATAATGATAAATGATTAATGAATAAGAAGTTCAGATTATCTCATTATCAAATTTTTTTCAAAAGTAGAGGTTTTTGTTAGATTCTGGCTTTGTGCCAATGGACACAAAAATTCCCAAGACATTTTAGTGATTTAAAATCACTAAACTAACACCTGAAAGAATCCTGTGGGAGTTGTTTGATGGTTTGAGATGTGCTGACAGTGATGGATAACTACTTCAGGCACCAGGCCTTCCAGAGTGATTTATCACTTACTCAGAGAAGTCACAGATTGTGGAAGGTGAGTGTGGAAAGTCAGGTCCCTGTGAATGACTTCAGCCCTCCTGTCTGGTGTGGGAAGTCCTGTCCTATCTGCTGGGACTTTCCTTCAAAGAACAGCATCTTGCCTTGCTGTGACCTGGCACTGGCATATTACTTAGACACCAAAACAGGCAGGTATTTTTAGGCCGATACAGTTAATCTTACCAGCAACATACACCTAAGGCGAAGACCCCGAGTTGTCAGTGTGGTGAAGGGATGTGACACCAAACACGTCTCTGTCTGTAATTAGGGAGATATAGAGACAGAGTTGTAGTTTTTTAGTTTAACACATCATTAACAAGAAACAAGCTTTGATTTGAAAGAGAAAGAGAGAAGACAAACATTAAAATTGTTTTCAATCATTTAAGTTACATAGTTCCCACTCCAGAAGCTTTGATCATGTATAATCGTGTTGGACAGGCTGACTTGTAATCAGCCTCACATACATTATGTTGCGATGCTGCAGCACTAGTGCATGACAGAACTTTATTTTCCATTAATTCGTTCTTTGCTGGAAATATAAACACTCTATATGCTTAATAGCCCAAAAAATGAATGTTATTGCTTTTTAAAATTGACTGTTAATGAGAATTTTGCTTGCTATTAAAAAAAATCGGAGTGCCTGAGGACCATCTTTCAAATGCTGTCACACCTATTTTCAACACCAATAGTGTTGAACAATCAAAACAAAATCATCCCAGACACTGCTTTTAGTAAAAGTAACCATGTTTTGTAACTGATCAAAGTGGATGTTTATAGCATCTGCGAACCAGGACTGATTTTAAAGCAGCTTTTCACTGAACTCATAAACTATCTGCTCCAGTGCTGGCTGTGCAGAAACATCTGTAGAACAGTTATTTTCTAAAGAAAAGGTCTGTTGTTCTAAGAAGGCTGTTTTTAAGGTGATTAAAAAGCAAAAAAAGTTGCTAGGTTGGTAGGAAAGTCTTCATTGATCTGAGTCATAGAATCCATGCAAATATTTGTGAAGTGAAACGCACAAATAGACATCACTTTACTTTCTCTCCTGAGCTTCCATGGAGGCTGATGGTCTGTAGCACCCACAGACTCAGCTGGAATTAAGAATGGCCATCCTCTCCAAAGATCAGAGCCACTAATTCCATCACAGACCTGATGAACCAGCATCATCTCATTGCCCAGCAGCCCACACAGACAAGAGAGAGACCATCAGTGGAAGCAAAACATAGTTAAGAGAAGGATTATTGGAAAAAGTCCAGCAGATTGCACATGCTGTTAACGTGGTGGTCCATGTGTGTGGAACATTGACAGCTCCAGGCAGAGCTATGGGCAGCTGCAGGAAGAAGCATTTCCTCAGCCGGAGACACTCTGGCTGCAGGAGGGGGCTGAACTCACTGTGGTGTGTGGGAAAGGCTCCTGCAAATCCCACACACAGCCAATGTACCTGGCTCTGCCAGCAAAGAGCAGGTATTCATAAGAGCTTCTGTGTACTAAACAAACCACCCAATCAGTGATAGCTAAAAGCACAACTTTGCACTGCAAAGAAAGAATGGAATTCATACTCCTATCAATTTTACAGAATGTTAACTAAACCTGGATTATCCTACCAGCGGTTTTTCATGTAGACTTGTAAAAGCAAGAGCTTCATGCAGTCAAAATCTGAAAGGAAACAGTTACACAGAATTGTTGATACAAATCTTGTGCTTCAGGATTAAAAATCCTTCCTCCCCGTTTTGCAAACCTCAAGTATTATAGGACAAACAGAACAATTCCTTATCTTTCACACCTAAGTAAGGACTTCTGATAGCTTCTGGTGACTGATATCATATACCTGTGGATGCTGGATTTAAAGCTTACTGCACTTTGAATATTTGATTTTTTCTTCTTCCTATTTTCTACTTTCTTCTTCATCCTGTGCTGGGAGATGGGAATCCTTTCAGCTTATTCTATCTGTAAATGTTAAACTGCAAGGTATTTTGGAGAACTCTATACATACAGAATGTGGCACTGTTGCTGGTGAAGGAAACAGCTGAATAGTCTAGTGGAAGATGTTAGGATTATTTGTATTTAGTGTCTGCTTCTTTGTAGTTGCTTATAGATCTATGATAAATTTTTTGCCTTACTACTGTTGGTCCTGTCTATGAGTAATTTTTGACTCCCACTATTAATGTTAAAAATATTTCCCTGCCTATGGCAGTGGGGTTGGAACCAGATGTTCTTTAAGATCCCTTTCAACTCAAACGTTTCTATAATTCAATGTAAAAAAACCTATTTACTAAATTAATTGTTCTGGTTTTTTTCCATCATAATGGGAAAAGAGATCATATGCAAATGAGCACATTCAAACAGAAAATACGGGTAAATAATCTTCATCAGAAATCATATTTTCATTACATTCTAGTAGGATACAGAAATACCACATCTAAAAGTATTTCATTTTGCCCTTCTGATGTCCTGCGGGGGCGTTCTGAGAGGGAGCTAGAGAGCTATAGGCAGCCATGGTGGTTTTGTAATTGCTCCATTCTAAATTAACAAAATATATAAAATAGGGAAAATGAAAGGAGGACAAAAATTAAGTTTAGGGAAAAAGAGTTTACTTCCACTCAGTTATAAGTAAAGTTCACATCACAAAAGCTCCATTGCTGTAGTTAATTGTCATGAGGGGTTAGGGGAAGAGGAAAAGATAAAAAAACCTCTGCATTTATCACTTGATAATGCATTTTAGCTATTTGGCGGTATATTAGGATACTTTTTTCTTTCCAGCCATTTGAATTTGTTTTGCAACAAAGCTTTCTTTTCTTAAATCAATACTGGTCAAAATAATAGAAATTAAACACTTTTTGGAACTACCTTGTCTTAAATGAAAATAAAAAATCAGTCTGAGAAATAAATATTCTTCAGGAAAATGTATCATCTACTTTCCTTCTACCAAAATCTGCTGATGGTTATGTACACATGAAAGGAGTTTTTGGGGGAGTTGTTTCTTTTTGTTTTAGGTTGGTTTTGCTTGTTGGAGAGTTATTTATTTATTTATTTGATTACTGGCTTGGTTGTTTGTCTGAAAGGGGAAGCTGACAAAAAAAAAAAGTGACATTAAAGAAAACAATGCTATCTATATTATTATTTATTCAGAAAATAAACTGAAAGTAATGCAACATAAAACTGTGTTGATTTATTAAACAAAACATCACCAACACTGCATTTGTCATGACATGTCCTGGGTTTTTGCATAACCAGGGAAGTTTTATATGAAACATCTAATAACATACCTACTGGAGATGCACAGGTATAATTTAGGAAACCCTATATATTCCCATCACACTGCTGAGAATAGCATAAAGAAATACTTTTTTCCTTGTTTGATTTCCAGCATATCTATTTGTACGAACTGTGCGCTACTTCATTATGTATAAATACATATTTTTTCCCTACAGGCAATCACCACATAACAGATAGAGGCTGCAGACCTTAACTATACACAAATAAATAGTCCCATAAGGACTTGCTACTGAGACTGTATTTTCTGATATTCCAAAAACACGTTCTCCTGCTCTTTTGTTAGATCTCTGATTTCATTATGCACCTAAAAATACAGGACAAGAAACCAAGCCAGATCCTTTACAGACTCTAAGAAACCCATACATGCCCACACTATATGAAATTAATGGCTCAGAAAGTCACTAGAAAACTGTCCAGTCAGGATTTGATACCAACCAGTGTCTATCAGGCATGAATTGGAATTTCAGAGTAACCTTTTCTGCTGCACTGCATAATATTTTGTCCTCAGTACCACAAGGTTTGTTCAAAATTGAACCAAAAAATAAACCAGTCCAATCTCAAAAATATATACAATCCATTTTCATTGCTTAAGCAAAAAGGGCATTTGCACACAAAATATTTTGACTGATCTCCAACAAAACAGGCTGCTCTCAAACACTGAAGTGTAAGACTTGATTGCACAAAACAGCATATAGTGGGTGCCTATAGCTCCACTCCAAACCAAGCCAAGAATTTTATTTTATTTCAGTGGAAAACTGTTGTTTTGCACTTTGTCTAAATATGACCCTGAGTTGGTGTATGACATAAACTGCTGACATAAAAGAGGGAAGACAAGCCCTGCATGAAAAGAGTTTGCAGTTACTTTCCTCATCTCCTATACTGGTGTCTGGAATAAAGATGAAGTACCAATTATAAAAGACTTAAAAGTCCAAAGGAATAAGAAGGAATAGGCCTGTTTCTAAGGGAAATTGAAATCTGTCTGCTGAGTTCTGTCCTTGTAACCTGGTTGTCTAATAGTATCCTGCAGCATTGTGAAGTGGTACAGATGGTAATAAGCTGGAACCTCACATTAAAAATATGTACAGTATGAGGAGAGATTACACAAATTGAAATTCCATCATTTTAAAATTATCTGAGGAGGAAGGCTGTGATATAATTAAAGTACTTACATTTTTGTATAGGATAAATGAGGTCAACTCAAGTTGCTATGTGCATTGCAAAAAAAAGAAGGGGGGGAATTTAATTGTTAGTTAAATAAAAAAATTACTAGTTCATTCAAAAAGAACTAAAAATAAAACACACAAGCAATAGGCTATAGAAACAACCTGGAAGTATTATTTTTAGATGCCTGAATTACACCCATTAAAAAAGTGGTTTTTTCCACTTCTCACTCTGTCTTTAGTTTCCATAACTTAATAACATACGGTCTGATCGCAATAAAATTCTATTGCACAATTCCCTCCAAAAACAGGTGAAACATATCTGCTCAGACACACCAATAAATCCAGGCTCTCAGTATCCCAGCCCTAATAAGTCTGTGAAAGGCGGTGTTTGTTTCTGGCATTCCTGTCTGTTTTACACTAAAGTAATTTAATGCCATTAATGTCCACTGATAAAGATGTAGAAGACTAGATAAAGTCTTCTCCAGAAGTGATGGCAGTTTTCATGGAGCAGTGCAATTTTCCATACAGAAGAAAGAACAAATCAGTGCTTTAATGACAGAGTAGATATTGAGCTTACACACAGCAGGTCAGCAAAACCTGCCTGGATTTCAAAAGAACCATGCACAAACTGAGATTTTAAGAGTAGAATGAACTTTCCTTGACTTCTCCACTGTTCTTGCACAACACATCAGGAAATGTTCCCTTTGGTTCACATACCCCACTTTGTACATCTAGTAGCAACAGAAACATCAACCAACAAATTCAGCAAATACTAAAAAACATCAAACACCGTTCAGCAGCTGTTTTCCACTTAACCCTAAGACAACCTTCATTATGCAATTAGGTCATGTAAGAACAGAAGCAATGCCTGTCACGCTTTCTTTATATAACTCATTTCAGATCTTTCCCAAGATCAGGAATTTTGCCAGTCATACATCACAGAACGGATGGTGGTGCTTATTCCAGGAGTTTGAGCCCTGTAGTCCAGACACCTATGCTTTAGCATTGCCTTTGTCATCTCTGCCCTTCTATGTCATAATCAGCATCACTGAAATACAGAGAACTTTCAAATGACAACTGATTCCCTAGAGTCCTTCTCTGAAAAGGCCTCCTCTTTCCCAGGATTAGCAATGACATTCTGACATGCAGAACACTTGGCATACATGTAATGCATGTATTAGTATCCATGCCAAAAGAAAAATTCAAACTATTCATTTGAAAATTTAGTTCTTAAACTTTCCAATTTTCCCTAAGAGATGCAAGTCAAGATGTTCTGTTGCCTGAAGGTGTTCAAGAGCATCACTGTGACTTCTTTATTTTATTCCTCTAAACAATTCCTATCTGACACATCTTAAAAGCAATTTCAAACTGAACCTGAATATCCAAAGGCACAGCTGAATTTCTGTGCCAGAGAGCTCTGCTGAGGCCATGCCCTTGATCATTACTAACTAGACTCCTTCGGCAGCTCCCATGTCAGCAAAAAGCAAGTATTTCTTCACTGTGCGATTGATATCTGGCTCAATGTTTCACCGTAATGCTGTTGAGTCTCCATCCTTGGAGATACTCAGAAGCCATCTGGAGATAGCCAGCTTGAGGAGGGGGTTGGAGAAGGTGATCTCCAGAGATGCCTTCAGCCTCAATCATTCTGCCATTCCATAAGGACTCACAGTATAACCACCAAAGGCTTAATAGCCTTAGTACTCTACATGAAGCACTTTTTACTGGATTTCAACCCATAGATTGTATGTTTCTTTGTTTATCAGGCTTTAACCTATGCCTTTCTTCTCCATTTGAATCTTCATGATTGTACCCTTGCTGTCTGCAAGGCACATCTGGGTTAACTATCAAGCGCATAGAGATCATTTCAAGTTTAAGATTCCCCACATGGAGCTTAGTACCTTGGCTCCTTGAGTGGTAATTTTCAAGTCATTCTGATGGATATTATTCTTCAGGTTTCTTTGTGATAAATTTTTTATGTATAAGTGATTTCCCCTTTATTTAATGTATTTTATTGTAAGCTGCTAAGAACAGCAGGAAGCCAAACAAGAATAAAGGTCCAGTGGTACTTTTCCCTACAATTGGAGAAGCTGATTATGTACCATCTGATCCTCAAATGGGAACTTTTCTAGCTCTCCAGAAGAATCAAAAAATCTTCCCTTTGCCTACCAAAGCAACTTGGTGAACAAGGATTTCCAAACAATGAAAGGTTCATAATATGGCTTTCAGGTAGACATAGATTGGCCTAGGTTGGAAGGAGCCTTAAAGATCATCTCATTCCAACCCTCCCTGCCATGGGCAGGGACACCTTCCACTAGACCAGGGTAGTCAGAGCTCCATCCAACCAGGACTTGAACACTTCCAGGCATCCACAATGTGTCACAGACATGAGCCCCTCACTTTTGGCTGCTCTCCTCACGGTGTGTTTTGGGGATGCAGGGCAGTGTTACTGTTCTGGTCCAGCGTGGCACAGCAACCAGCAGATAGGTTTTGAAAACAGGAAAGTGAACATGAGGGCTGAAGGAGAGCCATGGAATAGCAGGGCCTCTTTTGCAAGCTCCAAAATGTTCCTGGTCAGATGAAAACTGAAACACTGGCTCTGTTTTGTTGTCCTGGAGTAGCTGATGTCATCTAAATATTACACAGTCCTATGGGAAGTGGAAGGGTGAAAGCAGGAAACAACTTCAAAAAAGAAAATATTTAGATTTTCAGGGCAGGGTTTATTGCTTTGTTCTACATCATTAATTATACATATCATGCATCTGATCTGACAGCTTTCTACTGCTTTGTAGCTTAGGTGAATCTTTTCTCTGGGAGGGAGCAAAGAGAAATTAAAAACTTGCCAGGGTTAAAACACAGGAGGAGAGCTTCCTTGATGGGATTTTTTTTTTCTTTTTTTTTAAAGTCTGTACAGTTGCTGACCACAATTTTCAAAGCAAAAAGCTGTGTCTAAAACTCAGATCCTTAAATTCACATTTGAGAAACTTAAAAAAGAAAGTTGAGGTAATGCTGAGCAGCCAGTAATCCCAGAAAAGTTGAATGCTGTGCAGGCTGAAAAATCAAGCCAACAAGATGCAGATACTACATTTTCACGTTTTCATGAAGATATAGTTGTTGAAAATTCTCTTATTAGCTGAAGACTAGAGCTGTGGTTATTTTACAGGAGGAAAATGAAAATGGATAATTTAGATGCTAAAATTGAGGCCTAGGTAAACTTGCTTACAACCCAACTCTCAATCTAAGTTTTGAAACTTCACCTGCAAAATGGTCATAACCTTATTTTCAAACCCACTCCAGCCAACCAGTGGAATAATGCAGCCCCATGATTTTGATGACAGAGTGGCTGTGGGCTTTGGTTCCTTTGTTCGCTTTAGGACCTTACAGCTGAGGAGAATTTACTATTAGGATCTGGCTGAGCACCTCCCTAGCACATTACAGAATGTCCTGTCTCAGCCAGTTTCAAGTTTATTGATTTATGGGAGAGATTTTAGGCTTCCCAAATGTACCATCTATTAATAGGCTGCTTGACGATCAGCAGGCTCTTGCCCTGTAACTTTGATTTAAGCCCTCGCCCATGCTTTGCCACAGCCCAAGAATAGCGTGGGAGCTGCCGAGTCCTGGATCCCAATCCCTGTTCTGCCGAGCACACAGGTTTGTGCGGGCAGGAGTCACTCCTCGTAAGATTCACACTTCTTCCCTGCACCCTGAAGCCCTGTTTTGGTAATATCTAAAGCCAGCCTTCTGTGGCTGACCCTTGCTGTATTTAACAAGTATCTTTTCTTTCAGCAGTTTCTCTGCTAATCTCACACTCGGGTGCAATCACTGTTGACGAGGTGAGCCCCTTCGTGGAGCTGCTGCTGCAGAGGACCTTCAGCTTAAATGAAAGTGACAGCACTTCAGCAAGGCCTAACATACATTCTTTGACAGAATATAGATTCACAAAGAGAAGTAATTCTTGCTGCTGTCATAAAACACTGCTTTTTTCAAATGTCAGCACCATATGGTACCGTCATCAATAGAGCAACTGCTACCACCATCTACTGGCAAGCACATAGAAGTGAAAGAATAGAGGCAGTTTATTGCCTTGGAGTGGACCTCACATGGAAAAAAAAAATTAGAAATATAGTATATGATCAACTTTCAGATGTGCTCTAGGCAGTGCCACACTAATGACAACTCTCCAGTTGTATTGGAAGGGAAGAGCCTGAAGAACGGACTTCCAAGGTAAAGCCTATTCTTTCCCTGCAGCCCACAGATGGGACTTCACTATTCAATTCTCCCTTGCAGCAAGAGAAAGTCTGGCTGTTCTGCTCTCTGCTCCACTTTGACTGGGGAAAAAGCATCAGGATATGATGCCCCAGGATAGCAGCAAGGGCATTGCATCCAAATGCTAGAAATATAGGTCCTGACTGAAGACTTATGTATTTTACAGGAATTCAGATTAGATGGAGCTGTGTCAATGTTACAAAGTAATGGTGAATTATAAAGAAATTGAAAAAAAAAAAAAACCAAAAACCAGACTGTGCTATGATTCACTGTGAATCTGATCTAAATATTATCAAATAAGAACACCTTCTTTTACTCTGTTGGGAATTAAAGCAAGCACTAGGCAAGGCATTGAAATACAAGTTTGATACTTCATAAAAACTTCTCTGATTTATCTGTAAAATTGTTTGTCCTCAGAAGTAGTTGACTTAGAGATATTAAGCACAGATTCTTGTGGGGTTTTTAAGCTTTGACATTATTCAAGTCTAAAGTAACATGCAGAAAATAGCAGCTTACTTTAAGAAATCACGGCATATGTCCCCATTTTTCACTTACACTGATAGAAAGATAATTGAGGGTCTCTGATTAGGTTCTAACATCAGGCAAATAAATTAATTCTATTGTATTTAATGACTTTTGGTTGTGTTCTCTGTATAAATCAAGTCCAGAAGAGTTCTTAACTAGGACATTTAATGTCTATTCTTTTATCTGATAGTAAAAACAGCCAGATCAAGGTCATTTTATGCTCATTTGTAGATTATCACAAGGGATTATAAAGAAATGCACCAACACCTCTGTTAGAATCAGGTATTCAGACTCATAAGCAGACAAATCAGGACATGCTGAAGTACCAAACCCCTCACCCCACCATTTCTTCCTGAGCAGTGCATGGGTCATCTCTGCTCTAACCTACAGGACAAATGACGGCCCAGATCTGGCCTTCTACATAAATGTGGAGATGTCTGACAACCGGTCACTCTCTTGAAGAGACTATCCCATTTGAGACAGTGGTCAGCAATTTCCAGGCTTCCAGACAGTGATGCTGATTCATTACTACTTAAATCTTCTCAATCTCCTGCCATTCTTTACCGGATAGAGGGCAGAAACTGCAACTGAATGCCAAGGAATAGGAACTGGTACAAATGTGATGTAACAGAGTGAAGACCTGAAACAGCCAAATTGCATCCCAGTGAACTATTTGAAACATAAAACCATCAGTCCTGATAAGTTGTACTCTGCATCAGTGCCCAACACCAAGTACTGCCAAGAAGTCTAACTATATTTCACTTTAAGTAACCCAGGCATTTGGAAGATTCCTGAAACAACACAGACCTCTTCTGCCTATTTCCATCAGCTAAGAACACAGCTGTGCTCCCAAAATTCGCTGCATCCTTTGAGAGATTGTGATACTGTCTATAAATTTTACTCAAAAAGTGACGATCCAGACCAAGTTCTGCACAGTCTCAAGAAACAGCCCCTTGATACAAATGCCAGAGAGATCCAGGCTTAAATTTGGAGAGTTCACCAGCAAACTAATATAAAGGGCTGCAGAGCTTGCACTGTGAAGTGCCTGCTGCTTCTGCCTCACCCCATTTGCTCCACCAGCCCTTCCCGGATTGCCAATGGCTCTATAACCTCATCCTGACAGCTCTGTAACCAGTTTGGTCAGTGTTTGTACGTATGTACAGCAACCTTGCTCCATGCCTGCCTATCAATCCTTTCCCTCCCTTCTTTTTCCCTTCACCAAATATCAGCAGTTGTCTCTTCTTTTCCAGGCTCCCTTCCCTGGCATCTCCTGGGGGCACTGCTTTTGTTTTAGGCCACAGTCATCAGGGCTTATGTGTGAATTTTCATTTCATTTAAAAGAAAACCTTTAAACTTTCTTTGATGAACACATACAACTGTTTCCTCCTACACCAGAGCGCAAAATACCATCATGTGACAGTTCTGACAGTTCTCCAGGAAGTATCTAAGAAGTAACAAAAGAACCGAAACAATTTGTCAGAGCCTCTCTACACCAAGATAATGCAATTTCTCTGATGTTTTGTAATTAACCTATTTTGCTGTTAAGGTTAGAAAATGAAGTAAATAATTCAGGCTTTTTCTCCTTTTCCCACTTCCTTTTACGATACTGTTCCAAACAGTATTATTTCTTGAGAATACCTGTTACTTTGCTTCAATATTTTTGGCTTCTCACATGGTGAGGTATTCCAAGGAATGTTGTTTCTCTGCATGAAAAAGCCTAGATAGCCCAAATATTTTATTTGGTTTCTTCACCTATTCTTAAATCTAATTGGTTTTTGTTCTTTCTCTAAGCCCCACTCTGGATTTTAATCATCTGTGACTGCAGAAATGTAGTTTTGTAGTAAAATCATAAGCAAGGTTATAGTCTTGACTCTCTGTCACAATTATGTGCCTTTCCATATGTCCTATTTCTGGGCTTAATTCTGACCATATAAATCCTGTCAGATGTTGCAGGTACATGGTGTCTCCATTTCCTAATCATTATTTTAAGAGATTCAGCACATTATGTATATAAGCTTTCTTGGTGCCAACAACCCCTACCAGGGTGAGAGAATAGAACTGAGCTCTCTGTATCTTCTTCGACAAAGAAAACTGGGAGGCGTTGAAAACATCTAAATACTTATAAATCCATCAAAATTCAGGTGTTGAAGTCTTCTTTTCTAAGGTGACTTGGTCATTAAATGCATAGTCACTATACCAAGTCAGTAGGACTTACACACCCCTGAGATTTTTATGTAGCAGTGCAGCAATGTTTATTAATTACTCCAAGAGCCTTAGATGAAAGGACTTGTAAATGTAGAATACACTATTAGCTCTCATTAATTCATTTCATAAACCACCTCAATAACCCCCTCCTGATGTCCTTTTTAAGTTGCTGCTGTATCTGGAGCTGTTTCCTGCTATGGTTGGGATTAACATTAGACAAAATGCAAATTTTGATAACCTGGCTATGAAAGGAGAAGAACAGGCTGTTCACAGCATTGTTATTTGCATTATTATGTATTTTTATATATATTCTGTAAACAGTAATGAATAAGCAAATGTTGACTTTTGGGCTGCCTTCTTTCAGATTAATTAATTTCCTTGTGTTAAGCTATGATCCTCTACATTTCTCTTCAAACCTTGTTGCCTGAACTATTAATTAATATTCCAACTAAAAAATTCTTCAGTTAAAATATTCTGCATTTTTATAGCTTCTTTATGTATCCAAAGAGTGCTGGACATGTACCAGAGAAACAACTCCCCTTGAAGAAACAGGAAATCCCTATTCTTGTGCTATGAAGAGGTAAAGGTCATTTTAAAATGAACAGATGAAGTACATGCAACAAAAATCGTGCTATATGGTTCAAGTGTGATTGACAAGTTGCACCTGCTTTAAAAACACCATCTTCTTTAAAACATGTTTTTTCTTCAAGGGAAGACCCCCAAATCTTGAGGGTAAAATTATCCCTTATTTGATGTAAAAGAAAATAGTTCCCTCTAATCAGCTTTCTTCATCTCACTAATGAATAAGTCAAATTCATTTCAGGAACAGATTAGACTTTCTCATGATGTGACATTCCCTGGAATGCTATTAATGCTTTGTGCTGTGCATACAGTGTTCATTTGGAACTACCTCTACACTGTTCACAGCACTCTAAGTGATTACATAGTAGGTGTGTGTTTATATATAGTATGTAATCATTTCAAATGCTGGGATTGCAATGTGAATAGGTAATAAGAAATAAACTCTACTTTTGATTACATAGGCCTGTGATTAATTGTTTGAACTTTGTTAAATGAAAAAGACTTAATTTAAAAAGAAAAAAAAAAACACAACAACAACAAACCCAGCAACTCCTGAAAATGGTCTGCTATTATTTAAGGTTAATATATATTTTATGGTGTTTATGTGCAGAGTGTAGCACTTTTTTGGGTCTTGTTTCATTTTTTATTCAATTTAGTTTATTACTTTATTCATTGATTTCCCATAATAATGCTTGTGTTTATATGCTGCCTTTCAGTTGGGGCTCATAAAGTTCTTTACAAACATTAATATATTTTTCTCACCCATTTTATTTACATTCACCTTCTAATGAAACTATCATAGACTAACTGAATATAAATTGCACTGAGGGAGCAAGAGAAGTAGAAGGCTAAACATGTACCAGATTAAAAAAAAAAATAAATTACTGGAACAGAAGCCCAAAATGCCACATGCTATTCTGACTCATGGTCTGCCCTCCCCAGAGAAGGAGGACTGTGAACAATATGGCTGCTTTGGGGCTGAGCCAACTATACAGTGAACATTCAGACATTGGTTTGACCTGTTCTTAAAAATTTCCAATTGTCAAGATTAGTTGTGGAGAGCACAGACTCTGTTCCCTCACTGAACTACCTGTGCTGCTAGAAATTTTTTCTTAATGTCTAATTTAAATCAGTTGCTTCAGGTTTAGCTCATTACTTCATGCCTCACTCACTTGGACATGGAGAAAAATTGTTCCCTGTCTTTCCAGCAGTTTCAGAATTCAGAGTTTGAAGGCAATTATTATGTATCACACCTGTCTTCTTTCCTCTTCAGATGAAATAACACCAGTTCATTAAATCTTCACAAGTTATCATCCTCATGACCTCACACTTGCCAATCTACAGTGTTATCCTCCATGAAGTGCAGTGTTAGAAATGGACATCAGATTTCACCAGGGTGCCTTCACTTACCCTTCAGGGCAAGGTTTTTCTTGTAGCACCACAGAACATATAGAGTCAGAAGAGATCCACAAGGATCATCAAAGCCAATGCCTGGCCCTGCACAGGACACCCTGAGAATCTCACTATGTGCCTGAGAGCATTGTCCAAATGCTCCTTGAGTTCTTCTGTCAGGCTTGGTGCTGTGACCACTTCTCTGGGAGCCTGTTCCAGTGTCCAACCACTCTTTAGGTGAAAAACCTTTTGCTACTATCCAACCTAAACCTCTCCTGACACAACTTCAGGCCATTCACACAGAATATTTCAGACAGACAGAGAATCTCTCAGAATATTCTGAGTTGGAAGGGACCCACAAAAATCGTCAAGTCCCATCACTAGTCACCCAAAACATGAAACCAGTGCCTGATCTTGTGCATCCAGTGGGTGCTTATGATTTCCACAACAGCTTGACAGTGTTTTTTCCACTGCTGATGTGCAGTAAGAGCCCAGTTCTTCCCTTGCAGATCCACCACCCAGCTTATTCTGAACTAAAACAGCTGGTTATGGGTGCACAAGATCAGTACCTCCTCTTTGTCCTTAATTCAACTCTATTCTATTTTTCAGACCATTTCTCTAAATTGTCAAGCCATTGAAAATAGTTTCTTAGTTTTGCAACAAGCCTAAATCCACTGAGAGTGGCATTGTCTGCATGTTTACTACACATAACCTTTGCTTCATCATTCAAGTTATTGATAAAAAAATTACTGCTGCACCCACAGTACATGGGATCCTGCCTGACAGTTTCCCAGTGAATCACTAATAACTTCTCTGTAAATGCAGCTTACAAAGCTCACAGTACACCATGCAGGCCAGCTCTATTATAGCCACTCTATTCCTCCACAGGAAAAGAAAAAAAAAAAAAAAAAAGTGGGTTTAAAACTTCGATAATTATCTGAGAGTTGTTTCATACTTTCTTGACTTAATTTTGTTCTGTGTTTTGTTTGGTGTTTTTTTCCTTACAAATTGATTTTTTCTTCAGTATTTTCTTCTGGGAAGGCTGGCTGGTCTTTAATTTCTCCTTTTCCCTCTTTTTAAAGACAAGGACTGCATTTGCCCTTTTCCAGAGTCTGGGACTTCATAAATCCTCCATACTTTCTCAAAGATAACCTTTGATGCCACCATTTGGTTCACCTCATTCTTAGCTCACTGGGAGAGACCAAGTCTACCCAATTTCACAAGTAAAATCTTGCACAGTTCCCTCTGATGATTTCTTCTCCTGCTGTAGCCCCAAATACTGTTTCTTTGCCACTGCTAATGTGCAGTTGACCATCCTACTGGGAGCTGAACTCTGACCCACAGGAAAAAAAGTGGTATGAAGTATGCTGACTTTCTCAGTGGAACCTATCAGGAAAATTGCCACGTAAAACAGTAGCCCAGCACTCTCCATCATTATTTGATAGTCTCTCTGTTCCTTCCAGGTGCATCTTATTTTGTGTCTTAATGAAAAGGCTGACTTCTGCAATAATCAGAATAACTCCTGCAGAATCCCACTTTCTCCTACTTTTCATAATGATACATTGTACAATGTGAGATAAACCAGTCTTATCAGTATAAAGGCCTACTTGTAAGACACAAAAAAATCTCTGGGCATTTTCCTATTCCTTCCACTTCTTGTACAAGTTTGTTACAGAAATATAGATTTGGCAGACAGCTCAAGAATTGTCTGTGAAAGGCTCTTTAACCACAGGTACTCACCACTTTCATTCTGCTGGGTATTTAACAGATTTCACCTACGTGGCTACAATACAATATATACAAGTGGTATAACACTATATATAAGTGGTATAACACTTGACATCAGAAGAGTTCAAAGCACTTTCCACATGGAAGTTTTTAATAAGGTAAAAGTAAGTAAAGTGACTTTCATGAGGTTGCCAAGCAAGTTACAAGCTGAGCCAAGATCAGACCTCCCAAATCCCAGGCCAGTGCTCCATCATTATGCCATCCAGCCTCCCATATTATTAACGCTCAGCCTAAATATATTCTTGTAGCAATTGATTTAATGCCATTAGTTTCAGACAGCTAATCCAAAGCTCCTTTAGTTATCCAGCCTCCAGGGATTTACTGGAACAAAGAACTTTAAGACCAATCCAGAAAACAACATAATAACTTTCCCAGGAAGCCTAGCTACAGTTTTTAGTGGGAAAGTTATTTTGAAGAGAAGTGATCACCTGTAATTCTAAATCCACTGCAAATCAAATGGTAAAATTACATTTAACTGAGTACATTTGTGAGCAGGCCCACAAGGGTTCTCTCCGTTTCCTTTCAGATGATAACGTTCAATAAAGATGTATGATAGTAATTAATGGCGTGATGTCAAGATGAAGATCATGATACATAAAACGAGAATTAAGTAAAAAATTCTTAGGGTCTTATAGAGATAATAATGTGGGTGGAATTGGAGGCTGTAGAAAAATTACATTCATCCACCATCTCTTGGCACAAAAGCAGATAAAGGTTCTGTGTGAATTATAGAAGCAGATCAGATTAAACAACAACAAAAGACAAAGTGTCTTCACATACAGCCATTAAAAGGATTTTGGAGTGTCCAAGTCCTTTGGCAATGCCTAGAAGGGGACAGTTCAAAGTTCTCTGAAGGTGGCAGAGAAGTCAGAGAGCTCAATGTTACATATTAATTAACTCTGTGTGTGAGAGCACAGGGGAATCAGGACAGTGAGACAAACACGTGCTAAGAGAAAGACCTAGAAGAGGTACAGAAATCTTGATATCAAATAAAGCATGGAGTTTTCTATGCTTTTGGCCTTTCTAATCCACCTTGTTGAACTAGATGGAAGAAGTGAGGGTAAATTCACTTTTCAGTCTAGTATCTCAAATACAGATTTTCTCAGTTACCTGGATTTCTCCATGGTGTAGTTTCACATTGCTGTAGCTCTCAGAAAGCTCCGCTTATGCTGTGTGCTCTCCAGGATTGTGCACCAAAAAATGGAATATTCTCTTCTTTCCACATACATCGTGTGTTTCCTTCACAGGACATTTTATTTTTCTTGTCTAACCAGCCTTATTGGCAGTCTTTGGATCAGACTTAATTCTTTACAGTGTTTTTTAATTGCCATGACATAGCAATGCCAATTACTAGGTTTGATGTCAATGAAATCTACCATATTTTTTACAATTTAGAATAACCTATTATCTGTGCTTCAACATGAATGTCAGTGTTTGTTGGAGATGGCACGTATATGGACATGGAGGAGTGGAGGAAGGAAAGAGAGAAGGAGACAGATTCTCAAGTATGGAAGGTCCAGGAGGGCCTGCCTTAAGCCGGACTGCAACTCAGCATACAGGACAGTGACTGTTCATTAAGGACTTTGCCAGTTGTTACCCCCGTTTTTCTGTTTTGAAGTTGGCTTTTAAGGTTTAATCCCCCTGTTTCTATGGTGCTGTCTGCACTGGCAGGCCTTGCCTGTCAGTGGGAGGAGAGCTACCATTGGCCGGTCCTTCCCGGGGAGCTGTCCAACACAGATAGTTCCTGATTCTCTCCTCCCAAGTTGCCACCCCTACAAGTCCTTGTCCTATGGTCTGTGGCGGATTTGCATGCTCCGCCCAGACTCCTCCCAGTTTCCAGACAGTTCTTTCCCCCCGAGGGCATAAAAAGCCCTCCATTTTGTTAATAAAGTTGGATCAGCTTGGCTACCAAGGTGTTCACCTCGCCTCCGTGTCTTTCTTGCGGGCCGCGGGGGTGGGTGAACCAGACCTGGAGCCTCGGCAGCTGCATTCCACCAGCTCAGCAAGCCGTCTAAGAACCCCCGTCGCTGGTCTGGTCCCTTACCCGAGACCAAGACTGCGGCAAGTGTTCTTAACAGCAAATCCAGTAATGTAATAGTTTCTCTTTTCTACAGCTGAAATACATTTGAGAATGCCTTGTGCAACTGTGTAAACAGATAAAACATAAAATAAAAAATAAAACACAGAATGAATGATTTAAAGAGAAAATTTAAGAATTGTAATAAAGCAACATGAAGACTTTCTTAATTCTAAGTGGAAATAACTCCAAACAAAAGGAAAAATTAAATTTCATCCTACCAAATTTTCAGCTTATCGATGGCACCATTTTACACAGATAAAGAGAGACTAAACTTCTGATTTTCCTTTACATTCAGCTGCCGCATCCACCAAGCCTGATGCATTATACTGTGCCATTACATCACAGACTCAGAGGACTAAGGTTTGAAATGGTGCATCTTGGAGAGATAATATTTACAGAAACAGCAGACTTGAGGAAAACATTTCTCATTATGTTTTGTACAACAAAGACCACTGTAGTTACCTATGTACCCAAGCCAAGATTTGAATACATTTTTACGTACTTAAAAATATATAGGAAGTATGCACAAATATACCTTTTATAAAGTACATGCAAGTATATTTTAAATATCCTTTTCATGACAAAGCAGAAAAGAAAACGCTGTGACTCACATTTAGGCTGTGGAGCAGGTTTACATGCAAATTTCTCAAGTCATTCACAGGAGATGTTTATCTGCAGGCAGAAAGCAAACACCTCTCAATACTAATCTCATGTGATTGATATCTGAGTGTCAGAACTCAAGCTCTAAATCTTCAATAAATTGCTCATCCCACACATAATATGCTACTGTATCTGTACCTGCCATGAACTGTGCTTGAATCCAGTGCTGCTTGTTTTATGTCAGGCTGTTTATCACCATCCTGGTCTCAAATCACAGGAGTCATCAAACATCTGCCTCATGCACTCAACTGCCAGGTCTGAACTTGGAGCACTCGAAGAAAACCATTATAAATCTCACACAGAGTAATTTGCAGCATATTATCAGCATCCACTAGTCACTGATCATGCTACAGGAGTCTGCAGTTTTCCAAGCCTCCATCCCTGGGATTTCTGCTGGCAGCCCATCAGCAGCCTAACCTGCATCAGCCCCTGCCTCAGCCATGCGTGGCTGCATAAGCATTGCTTATGGCCAATCCAAGAAAAGACAAAAACTGTAAGAAACCAACCTTTTCCTTCCTAAAACTGTGGCCTAAAATCGAGGGGAAAAAACTTGAGACAATATTAATATAGATAGAGAGCAGTTCTTTAATGAAAGCTTTCAGGTGCACAGAGTGTATAGGCACTTACACAGTATATGGTTTTTACAAATTTATAACACTACTTAATTATCATAGCTAATGGGTACATCCAACCCAAAAACGTTTTGCCCCTGGTATCACCCTCAGAACTGCCCCACTGGAGCCCCTCCAAGGGTTCTGGGTCTTCTGTCTTGTTTTCACTACAATATGTCTTGTTATTCCAGTCCAGGTGCATGTGTCCCAAACACCATGTCCTTGCTGAAATCTCATCCATTGAAAAGACAGTTAAACAGAAATTCAGGAATGTGGCACAAACAGTGAGAAACTGTTAGAAAGTGTTGGATGCTACCTCAAGTGTGAGAAAATATACAGCTATATAAAAATCTACAAATTTAAAATATTAAAATCTACAAATATATAAAAATCCTAAGGTATCAAAACTACCCAGTATCTCCTAGCTTTATGTTTTCTAGTTCTCTGTAGCTGTATTTGCTGAATCAGATTCCAGTAAAAGGGTCAAATTCAGTAGTTCTATCAGACCCAATGGAAATATTTTTATCAACTTGTTTTGTTTACTTTGTTATTTTTCACCTTCAGTAATGAGAAGCACAAGCCAGGGAGGGTCACTTTTATTGCCTGGTTGGACACCAGTAGCTCAGGAATGGGGATCAAAAGGTAGAACAGCTGCAGTTCCTTGAACACTAAAACATATTGGCTGTGCTAAATTCTGACTACAGAGGGGTGTGTTCTCTTATATTTGCCCTGCTAGTGCTGAGTTTCTACCTGCTGCTAGCCAAGCAAAAGCCTTGTGGGGTTAACAATTTTCAGAGAAGTTCCCTTTTCCTTTCATCTGAATAAAACCCAAGCCTTCTTCTACTTTTCAGGACTGACACTCATGCAAAACCCCATGCAAAGACATATGTATATACTAAATTGAGCTGAAAATAGATGCCCATGAAGCAGCAGAAGTTTTCTGCGACATAAGTGGGTTTGGTCATTTTCCTTTTGCATTGGTTGTCCCTCCTTTGTGTGCTAAACCACCTGCAAAAAGCTGTTCACAAGTCTCTTCAACTGTTCTATGCTAATGGAAAATTTCTACTCTACAGGCTGAGGTTTCCCATCTATGCTGGGCTGAGTCTGATGCTTACAGAGGTAAACATTTTTCTGTGGGTCGAACTTAGGAAGAGGTCCTGAGAGAATTCAGTATATCTCCTGAATGTCCTTTCAAACAGCAAGTCACCACATACTGTGCTGGTTTCAAGGTAAACCAGCAGGAGAAATGAACTCAACACAAGGGAGATTATAAATCAGAGCTACAATTCAATAATAATAATAATAATAATACAGTAAATATACTGACACAAAGGGAAGTTGCTTTCAACTCCCAAAACCCAGCAGTGT
>JAWWEV010000002.1:1010889-1038793 GCA_035583235.1 Hafferia zeledoni
AATGAATAGAGGGGGTAGAATAGACAGCCTTGATCACCCCCACACAGTGCCAACTGGTCCCACCTGCTAAACTAGGAGACATACCTACAGATGTCTGCACTTTCTACAGCAAGGACTCTGCTGTCCTGATAGGATAAGGGCTGGGATTCGGAATGGGGTAAAACCCAGCCTGGATCAGGAAAATGGCATTTGGAAATACCTCTTTCCTGAGAGAAAGGTAGCATCAGCATTTTGAATTCTGTTCAGGAAAGGAAAATGATAATGGCAAACTCTTCATATGGAAGTATCTAAAGAACCACTGGAAAGAAAAAAAACCCACTAAAGCTGCTTTTGTTTTTGGAAAGAGGCATTTCTAAATGCCGTACATCTTCTCAGAAACTGAAAATACAACAGTAGTAGAAAGTTTCCTTTATAAATTACCACAGCATTTTTTCTTCTGCTGAAATATCTTTATCAGGTAAAGCTGCAGAAATGTTATGACTCTACTAGTTCACAGATCTTTACCATCTTTCCAAAAAGAAAAGTCTTAGCCTACCATAACAATTACCTTTGGTCAAGCACAATGGAAGGACCCACACACATGTCAGGAGGACAAGATGATGCCATTTGGTGATATTTCAGATACACTTGCTGTGATGGCCAACTAGGGGGGTTTGTTTATTTAGGTGAACTTTCACCAAACACACACTTTCTAATACTGTCTGGAGTCTATAAATCTATCAGAGACATCTTAGCTCAAGGCATGTACACTTTCTTAAAAAAAATAAAACTTTAAATGAATTTTGTGTATTATTGTTACAGTCCTTCTTGGCAGCTTTGGATAGCCCAAGATTTGTACATAAAATACAGGACAGTCCCACAGAGCTGATGAAGCCCCTGATGCTTATTCTGGTACAGACAAGTTTTTACATCTGGTATCATGAGCAGTTTGAGTTCACTGAGGTTGAAGAGAATAGAAAAGAACAAGAGACAAACATTAAAACTTAGATAAAGTAGATCAGGTTCTCTCAATTATCAATGGAGGACAACTTCCTGAGAACTTCCAAATCTGTTTCACAGCATTAGTATTGCTAAGTAGTTCTAGAATTCTTTATTTCCTCTTCACTTCAAAATATATCCCTGATGGAACATCTCCTCAAGTAAACATTACCCTGATTTCATCAGTAAAACACACCAGCCAAAAATCTTTGAACTAATCTTTTCCATTGGCAGCTGAACAATTTCTGTCCTGTTGGAAGGACAAATATTTCACCATGGCAGGTATTTTTAAAGCTAAGTCAAGACCTGACCTTGGTATCAGCAAATACAATACACATTTGCAAGCTAAACTATGAAAGCAAAATTCAATCTGCATCTCCACATGCACAATTCACTCTTTGATATTTAGTAACAAACCAAGAGTTGTAAAGGCAACTGCAAAAGTATGGGCAAAACACTTGCTTATATGAAGAAAGTAAAATTTTTCTTCCAGATATTTACTCCTAACCTGGCATGCCACTCCAAGGAATTAATGCCCAAACAACATGTCATCTTATTTATAATTGCTAACATTAACTCCTGAGTTAATGCCAAAGTACCTAATAGATTTAAGGTCTTAATATATTCATCCCTTTTTGTTAAACAAGAGACTGCAGCTTGCAAGTTTCTGACATTTGTTGTTTTTGGCAAAACACAAAGGTTTATAAAGGTTTGTTATGTGCAGGGAATTAAAATGTTAATCTCCTTAGTACAATGAAGGCATTTTGTACACAGGGTTGAAAATTTACCCAAAGTACAAATGCAAGTGACTAAACAGTTGCATTCTTAACTATTTGCTGACTTCTGCTCTTCTAATTTATTTTCCTCATCCATGCTATCACTAAAGGAGTCATTTATTGAAAGCTCATGTCATCATGAAGGCCAGAACTACTAAAAATGATAGCAATTCCTTCCCTACTTTGAAAGACAACAGCTTGACGTCCTGTGTATACTGCCTGAATTTAAAGCTATTTTGCTTCTCCTTTGAAGGAAAACAGTGACAAAGCTGTCTCAATGTAACCCATCTTTAATCGCAAGTATTAATAATCATGAGGTAGAATATTCCTGGCCTGTTTCACCTAACTGTATTTGATAGAAAATGCATCAGTCAGCCATTTCACAAAAATGAGACTCCAGCTCCCCTTTGTCTGCAATATCAAGTCATCTGGTAATGCAAATAATAACACAACACATTGCAGCTTGCAGCTCCAGCTTTGGGTTGTAGAGTAATTATATGAAATAATAACTGACACATTTAAGTTTAGAATTGTTCCAGAAATGGCTGGTGCTGCATGCTGTAAAGAAATATTAATAGAACAGGCCACTCACAGATCAGAGCTCCTGTGATCTTATCACTGCAATTTGGCATTATATACTTGCATATGAATGAAATGTGTCACTTAAGACATGTTGCTGTTTCTTATATGGAAACCGTTTCTCTCAGTTAATTTAAACTGCAGTTCACTTCCGAATGGTGGCACAGTAAAAACTGATACTTTTCCACAGATTTATTTCTATGTCCAGGTATAGCTGATACTTCACACCATTAAATCGCTTCTTTTTCCCTCCTCATCCATTTTTACTCTTAAAACAAGTAAAGCAAGGAGCATGTGAGCAGGTTGCTTGTCACCACAGACATCAAACTTGTTTACATTGATTGGAGTAATTATATCATTACCTGCATTGGTTCATTAATGATGAATGATGCAAAAGGAGAGGAGAACTGAGATGGGCTCTCAGCACTCCATTTGAATTTCCATCAAGGAAGCAAAGAGTTCCACGAGCAGTAAAACTCCTGAAAGTGTGTCCCTGTGGATTTCTGTCCTATGGTTCAACTACCAGTAGTCCAAAAGTGAAAATTCTCATTGAGCTTCCTCAGTGAAAAGAGAGTATTTCTGTGTGGATGCTCTGGTGTTTAAGAGCTGAAGTTCCAATGAAGTCATCTATTTGGATGCCTATTTACACTGAACATTTAGCATTTTCAAGGTGGCATAAAAGTTAGAGAACTCACATGCCTTACAAATTCCTTTCATAGTTGATACTACATAAAAGAACACACCTTACTAATAAAAGATCCTTTCTAAAATAACATTTATATAAGACAAGTGGAATGCTGCCACTGGCAGCTGAGAATTTGAAGAAATTTTGGACTTCTAAAACTTACAGAAAATAGCCATGTGAGCAATCCAGACTGTATGGACTCTGTGAGATTGAAGCAGCTGCCAGCAAAGAATAAACAAAGGCGTAGTTGCTGCTGAGTGGTAAAGAAGAAATCACTCCCCAGGACTTCACACAGCAACTCCCCAGACTTTCACACAAGAACTCTTGAAAGTTTCTCACAGGACTCTTGAGATTCGCATGGGAAACATTAGGATGTTTTATCAAAACACTGGACTTGTGATATATGAAATATAACCAATAAAAATGTTGCTTTTTTGTGTGAAAATTACTATACCAATTAGCACGTAGCTTTGACCCTATATAAACCATTAGCAGTGTATCAATAAATGGCATTCTACCTAAAACCATATTGGTTCATCATGTGATGTCCTTTGATCCTCCACATTATCACATTAATAAAATTGTAGCAACATGTAATTACAAATTACAACATAGACTGTGGACAGTCAAATATTCAACAAATGAGTTCGATAATTTCCTTCTACATTTCAATAAAAGTTAATTTCCTGCCAATAGTGTGCCTGATTTTAATTCTCACGCACAATAGAACACAGTCCAGCCAAAGCTAACATCATCTACGACTTCCCAATTATTAATAAGACTGATGTAATAATTGATTTTTAAGCAATTCTGTTTAAGCTACAAGCATATGAAGCTTTTCTAATGAAGTATAAAAGCTCATAACTAATTCTTTTCCACAAAAACATGAAAAATAACTCTAAAAAAAAAAAAATTAAGGAGATTTAAGAAAAAATCAAGTAATGCAGTTCCTCACAGAAAGCTGAACAAATATATATATAATTTCAGCATAAAAAAAATTTATATCATCAGTCAGAAAAATAAATAGCATATTTTCATCATTTGAACTACAAAACTGTAGGACAGATGTCAAAAAGCTGATGATGACTGTGTCTAATTTAACTTTGGATCACTTTGGACATTTCAGTGTGTAAGATCAACACAAAAACATTCTCCAACAGTTAGTCAGACCCAAATACCTCAGTGGATTTATCCCTAAATGGTACCTCTGAAAGAAAGACTCTCGCTTCCCATAGTATCTTGTGGATTTTGATGATGTGATAGGAGCTTTTGTTGATTATTTCATTTCCAATACGTTGTCATTGTTGGCAGAATAA
Source organism: Hafferia zeledoni (assembly GCA_035583235.1). Classification (NCBI taxonomy): domain Eukaryota; kingdom Metazoa; phylum Chordata; class Aves; order Passeriformes; family Thamnophilidae; genus Hafferia; species Hafferia zeledoni. The sequence goes on from JAWWEV010000002.1 coordinate 1,015,224, forward strand.
AACCAATTTTCCATTGAAGTCATCTTAGATCTCCTATTGCCTCCCTAAGAGCTTAAAAATAGAAAGGTAACAATTTATATGTCTGAAGTAACATTTCTGTCATTTATGAACATTAATAACAATATTAACCTAAAATTTTAAATTATATATATGTGTGTGTGTCAAAATATGTAGGTACAGATTTTTATGTATAAATTCACTGACTTTACAAGGGTGAATGACTGAAAATGACACACATCCATATACAATCATATAGACCTCAGATAAATAGGCATAGTTTTCCTCCACAGCTAGAACACTGAAATGCAATAAATCCATTTATAATCATCCTCCAAGCACAAGAAAAGTTTCCCATAAATGTTGTCATTTGACCTTTTCAGAAAAGGGCACCAAAAGGTCATCGATCTTTCATTGGATTTCGATTACACACACTTTGAACCAAGGATCTTTACATTTACTGCTCTCATTTATCACAGAATGTTGATTACAGGAAACATCCAAATTCTGACATTTCAAAGGTCAGTTTGCAATTTTTAAAAATTCCCCTCCATTATTCATTTTACTGCCTCCTCTACTCCACAAGTAATCCATTAGAAACACAACTTTCCTTTTTGATCTAAACAATTTGTAGCAGAAGCTCAGATTTGAGAGGAATTAAAATCCACTAAAACTAAAGACAAATGATTATGCTGGTTATTCATCAGGGGAAAACATTTTGCTCAAGATAAACATCTTTCAGTTTATATAGATGCAGGGATGGTTGATTGTTTTTGGAAATGGGGGAAGGTTGCTGTTGGTTCTACTAATTATACTCTAGATAAAAGGTGAGACACAAAACTTGAAAACAAATGGTGTGTCTAGTTTTAATTTCTGAGTCACTACATTGCCAGGTATTATGTCAGTAGCATTACAACTCCCCAGATTCCCTGAGTTCTTCAAGTTCCTGTCTAGGCAACATGGCAGGCATGTCTAATGAGCTCCTACATTCTGTTTCAACATTTGGTGAAAGACATTCTCTTTTAAATGCTCATAAAATATATGTCTTCTTCCATCCATTTTAGTCATTTGAACACTAATAAATGTCATGGATTACTTGTCATTACATATAAATAAAGAATTTGTCCAAAATCTTGATTTGGTATTCTGTTGCAATAAGAAAGTTAAATTTTCATAGTTTTGAGCACTAATGTGATGCTCAGTTTCTTAGGAAAGGGGACCACCCATCTGTGATTTGGTTATTTTTTCATGAGACACGAAGGTACTTGCTTTCCTTACCAGTAGTTGTTCTGGAATCTTGGAAGGAATGAGTTTCTAACTGAGCTTGAAAACCCCACAGATGTACATCTTCATATGCACAGTTACTGAGATGACCTGTAGAAGGATATCAGAATATGAATGTTTTTTTATATTCTTTATCAACTATTTGATATATGCAAATACCATTAAGTACATTTGCAAGACCACCTCAAAATGCATAATGTGGGTATGCTCAGGAGTGGTTGCAAATAGAGTGGGTTCTAAGGGATGCCGGAAAGTCAAACAGACATGCTGTTGAGAGGTTAATAAACAGTGTTTTTTTTATTACCAGAGACTGCTAAGTGACAGGAGTTTTAAGGGGAAAAAAGGACGAGGGAGAGAAAGGGAGGAAAACCCAAAAGCAATAAGCCCAAGTGTGCAAGCACCCCCACTCACCAAGGGGAATTGCTCACACCAAGTTGTCTTACTGACCCACATATTTAGATTCTCTGGAGAAAGAGGCAGAAACCAAGATGCACTGGCTGGTTCACTGCAATAACAGGCGTCCCCATTATTTGAAAATACAAGGTTTTCTCAGGCGGCAAGCAAGCTAAAAAAAAAGCACCAGTCATCTGCCCTTAAAATACAGGTGGCTGGTGACATCTGACTGGGCAGGTGTGGCCAGTACCACCCAGTCCGAGGTCTCCAGCTCCACCTTCTTGTTATATAACAGTTTTCTCTCTGCCCATGTGCGCGGGCACTGGAATTTCCCTGAGCATGAGCATGATCGCCTGGGGGTCTCCAATAAATTTGGCCTGGGGGCAGCCTTCCTCCCCTTCCTCATCACTTTCTCCTCCAAATGACCTCTAAATGCAACTAGCGAATCAGAGGAGACCAATTTTCAGTTTACAGTGAGCTCTGTCTTCAAGGGCGAAGTTTCTCCTTTATCACTGCTTGTTACTGGTAACACAGTAGGGAAAGCACAAATTTTGTCCAGATGGCTGGCCAAAAACACAGACCAAAATGACAACAGTTTTAGTCCCTGACACAGTGATGTTAGGACTTTTTGTGTGGAAAACAGTTTCTACATCAGCATTTCATACTGGCTGCCATTCTGAAAGCTATTATTTGATGGCAAAGCACAGCGGATGTCCTAAATCACTAAAATATTAAATGTGATTTTAATGTCATAGAAGATGGCAAGAACTGTGAAGGGCCATGACCAAAAGGTGTATAAACAGTTCCTATTGAACATACAGACTCAGAGGCAGGATCAGAACTCTGATGTGTCCATATAGCTCATCTACTCACAAGGCATGGAATAAATCTCCCTGCATTAGTAAATTCTTACACAGTAAAGATCAAAATTAAATGAAGTGGGGGGAGGGAAATGTGATTTTTGTTCCCACAGCTCAAACTTATTTGACGTCTGTTTTCTGAAGAGCTACAGCATGTCAGATGGCTGCTCTTGTTTAAACCAAGAGTTGAATCCCTCAGGCCCTTCAGATTTGAGAAATGAAAGAAACACATCTAAATTACTTCCTTCTCCATCATTTCTATGCTCTGCTCTGATTACGGGTTTTCCTGCTTCTAATTCAAATGAAAGAAGGGAGAATTCTAAGACACAGCTGGCAGGATATCATGCTCCATTTCATTAGTGTTTTTAACAGAGATCAATAATATTCTCTCCTGTTTTGATGACGTATCGCACTTCCTTACGCATCATGAGAAGCACTTTTGCTGGACTAAATTCCAGCCAGTGCAATATGATTATTCAGGAAAAGCTATTAACAATTTTTTATTTCTCTATGCTTATTTCACTGCTGTGCAAAAACAGAAAAAAAAAAATTTAAACTTGAAAGAGGTTACATTTTCCCCTTGTAGATAACATTTTATCCATGCAGATTATCCAGGGTGTACTTTACAGGTAATATTTTCTCAATCCTTGCTCTGAAATATTTGGGATTTTGTAGTGTTTGCAATGTTGCTTAGATTGTTTATATTGTTAAGATTAACAGCAAAGTCAGGCAAACCCTAATGAGTTATACCTTCATATACCTGTGTATGGAGCACATTTGAGCAATGGATTTATTCAGAGCATTACAGCTCTTCATTATTTACTAAATTGAGTAGCCTGGATTTACTAGCAGCACCTTGATACTCTGTGAAAAGTTAACTTTAGAATTGAATGCCTGATCTAATTTGCCATGTTAACTGTAATTGAGCAACAGGAACATTTCCTACATCTCGTATTCTAAGGAGGATTACAAGTGCAAACTACCTGAAAAGGCTGTTCATTACTCATCAGAGTGGCGTAACTTATTTCTTTTTATGTTCCTGAACTCAGTCCACTTCATAAAGTGCATTACTTTGTGCTTTAGTTATATCAAACATCTTGTGTTGCACTCTACATGAAAACTGTGGTTGTTGACTGAGCTGGTTTTGAGGTGTTTTCATTAGCATGTTTGATAAGTTTCAACTTTGATCTCAAATATCTACATCAGGAGGAGTTCTTTGGCACACCTCACCTCAGAAAATGTACAGACTAACGCAGGACATCCAGGTGTCAGCACTGAAGGAGAGAAAGGAAAGCACATAGCGCTGTAAAAAGAATGAAGTGCTCCAAAATAGCCATGCTGTCTGAGCTATTTGATCTCCTTGTTTTGTTTCATAGAGTTCCATTTCACCATTATTACAATTGAGTTAGGACAATCTTAAAGCCATGACATACTTCCAAGATTCACAGCTGTGAGATACAACTAGCTACAGATGGCGCAAAAATCCCAGTTCACTAAACAAATCTCAGCTGAGTACGAGTCATAAAAGTCACAAGTATTAAGCTCAAGTCTGAGTTCATCTGAATAGTGCAATGTTGGAAACTGGACCTAATTTCTGAAAGTCAAAATTATCTCCATTTCCCTCTACTAGAGAATTGGGCAGTGAAACTCGCTACAGTGGACACTGACTGTACAAAAAAGCATCTATTCTTATTCGATGGGGTGTCTCCCATTTATGTAGTCAGAACAGAATTTATGGGGACTTATGAAAACCATATTTTATGTAAGTAACTAAGGTCCATTGAGATAATATTCTGAAGAAGGAGTAATTAGTTAGACCCTTGGGAACATAATTTATCTTTACTATTTTCAAAACCCTTACTGGTCTAATAAAATCTCTGTCTTTAAGCATATGTATAAGTGTAGATACTTCAGTAAGGTTCTTTACAATCCACAATGAGCCAAAGATCAGGAAACCTTCAGTTCCTGATACAAGCAAAGAATTTGGACTAATGTTATCACAAAAAGGAATTCACTATGAACTATTCACTATTGTCAAAAATGCTAGCAGTTGATAAAAATCCCACATATTATAATGGCTTTTGTTTTGAAAAAAGGTGTAACTTTTTACAATCACTCCAACTGACTGCATTCCTTTCACAACAGCATTTGTTTAAAATAGCACAAGAAAATATGCCTTATTAGAGAAGGGAAAAGGTTCTCATTTATAAAATTCCTCTTTGCCATAAACAAAGTCTGTGTAAGAACTTTCTGATTGGGAATCATATGCTTAAAATCCATTCTTCACAGCCAGAAGGCTGCATACAATTCTCTCATTGCATTTAGGCCCTGCTTCAGGACACGACAGGCATATGCAGGAGTTGTATTCAGCAGAACTTCTGCATGTCACTTGGGTTCAGTTCAGAATTTTTTTTTTTTTTAATTTGAGGATAGGAACTTCTTGAACAGTTCAATATTTCTTGTGTAAACAAGCATTTCTGAAGCTGGTACATCTCACCACCACCCTCGGCCACTGCTCTATGTACAATAGAGAACCCATGTTTAACGGAACTTGCCAACTATCTTTTTAATCAAGATATTTGGACTGTTTGTACCAGTGAACACTCAGTGTCAGTATTAGATAAAGCACGTAAGAGATTATTGTGGAAGAGAGTCTTTCACAATGCTGAAAGCAGATTAAAAGACAGAGCATGTCTCAAATTCAACTGCTATATGACTGTGCTTATCCATCCTACATTCTCCTTATGCATTTTCTCTTTCAGTTTCTTATCTTGTGCAGTAGACAGAAAAAGCTTTGGGAACAAAAAGCATGAAGCTGAGGCCAAAGGTGGCTGAGCTTTGGAAGATGAGAAGATTTTGTTTCCAGTTGGGTAATTCCAAAATTGTCTTTAATGAATCTATTATTTCAGAATTTAAGTAGCAAAGACACTAGGGAGACCCCTGGACTTCATTTGAACTTCAGGGTGGCGTTTGAATCTGTGCTGGAAACCTTTTTGATAACAGAACCTATCTTCCCTCCTACATCTTAATAATGACAAACCCTGTCAGAATAGCCCCTTAGTGATCCTTAGGAAACCATTACTTCAATAAAATTTTAAGTTCCTAGGCACAAGGAGCCCAAGTGTTAATTGAGCTGACTGTTGCTCACTGGGTGACTCAATTTCAGCATTTAACCAGGAAAATCACAATTACTCTCTCACCGAGACAGAGCTTACTTCTGAAAGGCCAGCAAGAGTTTCATAGCCAGTTTATCCAATTTCAGAAAGAAAAGACTACAAAGAAGAAGGTCAGACTGTGCATCAAGACTAGGTTGCCAACAAGATTCATAAGCTTCATGTCTTCGTTAAGTGAGAGGACAAGAGAAAGGAAGTTCAGCACAGAGAATTACATGATCATGCAACACCATCATAAGATTACAGACTTGCAGGTTTGCAACAGGACCTGTGCTTCACATCTGCTCCTTCATACCACTGTCATTTTTAAATGAGAGTTGTGAAATTTTGCTTAACAGCAGGTTGATCATACGTATTCTTATGCAGCCTGGTATTGTAAAGGAATAGCAGCAGGCCTGAAGTCAGAAGCATGAGTTAAATTGCCTGCTTTTTATGTATTTTGTGTATTTATTTTTTTCCTGGCTGTAGAGTATGGTATTTCTGGTAGCTCAGTTTTGTTACACTCTTCACTAAATGCTGAATTCTACATTCAGATACCCCATGAACAAGGAGTACTGTGCACTTCCATGATAAGGCCATCTCTGGCACATGGTGTCTACATACTTTGGCTCTTGATTCTATTAAAGTTGATGATAAACAACCCTCTGTAACAGCCCCTCATGGTGGGAAGAAAATTACTGAGCTCCGCAGAGCAGTTTTTGGGAGCTGGTGTGTGTACTCCAGCCAGCAGTACTGAGCACGGTGTCTCCTACGTGTGCAGCTCTTGACTATTTCAAGGGTACTTACAGGCTGCAGTACCACTGTGTTCAATTTTCACTCAAGTAATTGACACAAGAATAGATTCATGTTGTGCCACTTGCTGTTCTCACAGCCTTTGAAAAATCAGGGCTCAAGAGCACAGTATCTCATTTGTCAGGAATCAGTAGAAAGGCAGTGTACTCTCACATTTTCCCATACTCCATAGTTTGATTCTCACCAGTTTTAAGGGTTTGGGGTTTTTTTAAGGATGTAAAGAGAAGAGAAATGGTAATCAGAAGGAAATAAAGATTTCACACCATGAAATACCTTGCACATTGTCCTAGTTCAGCAAGCTGGGAACAGTTTATCACTGTGTGGGTGTGACCAAAGCTGTGTATTCTAAAACACTCTATGTCATTTTTCATGAACTGTTAACAATGGGCCATTTGCAGCACTGCCCAGGGCACACCCAACCCCTGAGGATATAAGGTGGGTGTAAAAGAAGCCTGTGAGATGGGAGCTGTGATAACTCCCCTCCAGGAAGTCATTAGCACCTTCACACCCAGCCTGAGGGGTCATGTCTGCTAATGGGCCATCAACGGTTCCAAAATACTCCATGATTCACAGAGACAGATCACCCATTGTGGAACTCCCCACCCTGGGGGAAGTACTGGACGTTCCCACTTGAACATGAGGGTATATAATCTTGAATGGTTTTGGGACTGGGGTACCACTTTTTGGATCCAGAGAAGAACCAGAACCTTGACAGGAGGAGACCACCACTCCCACCAGACTGCAACCATCATCTGCACCAACAGGTTTTTCACTTCCTTTTACTTTGGACTCAGGGGAACCACGTGGACCTCAGCACAGGGGCTGCCAAACACCATTGTGTTTGTGCCCCAGGGTGCTGGGTTATACTTCTGGGTTTTGTGGTTTGAAAGCAATTTCTCTTTGTGCCATTGCATTTATTGTAATAATTATTAAATTGTAACTCTGACTTATAATCTCTTTCATGTTTGGTTTGTTTCTCCTGCCGGTTTACCTTTAAACCAGCACAGATATGAATGTATTACAGTGGTCACAAACACAAAGATTGCTCTGGTAAATAGCAGGGAAAAATGAACCACAATGCTTCTCTCATGTCTAACAATTTTCTCCCTATCCAGCTTCCTTAGGGATAGTCTCTTCACCAAAATTAAACTCATTCTGTTATCACAGAATCTCACCATAATTTACATTCAAGAGTCCTTAGTTCTTATACGCTGCCAAAAAAAATATGAATGTAGTCTTTATGAATTAATAATACAATAAAGACCAAGGTACAATTAACTAACACTCAGAATTAGTAGCTAGTATATTTTTAAGCAATTTATGCTCTACTCATGCAAGAAAAAAAATTAGTTAAAATCTAATCAGATTTATTCCCTGAATGAACCAAACCGTTCCAGAGCAGACGAGTGCAAGTTGCTTGCAGGCAAATATTAGCCTAAAGAAATGACAGCCATTCGTTCATACAAAACAGAGATTTGGGATGGAAAGATGGACAAAGTCTTAGTCCATTGACACGGTAACAAGTAAAGATCGATATGGCACTGATGAGACCAAATTCTAACAGGGCACACAGTAGCAGTAGCCAAAATTAAACCCTTTGCAGGATGGTCAGAGTAACCACTGGGCTCGCTTATGCACTTGAACTTTAATTGCGTTGCAGGAATCGTTTCTGACTGGCAAGAAACATTTGCTCCTGTGGATTGCCATGGTGAAAGAGCAGGAACCTGGCAACACTTCTGTTTCCCCATTTTATCCAAAAACCCCGCCAGGGTCTCTAAGACCCAACCTCCCATTTTACAGGAGTAGATGTAAAATCCCAACATCAGCTCCCCTGGAATCCACAAAACTGACTGCATCTCCCTTCACCTTTTCTTATTCATTCCTTTGCTTTCTTGTATCTTACTGTATATATTTTTGTTTTCTTTCTTCACTGGCTCTCAAATAGTGTATGGCAGCCTTCACACGTATTTCCTTTGAAAGTAACCTTGAAGAGGGAAAAAAAAAAGGCACTGACATTTTATGGACAAAGACACTTTTAAAACTTTCTACAATAGTTTGCATTGAGCTTATTGAATCCACTCTTTCATGTGATTGACTCATAATTTCCCATCAGTTCCATCAGTGAGAATGATTTCCAATATTTTTCAGAAAAAAATACAATGTCAGTAGGGTGCAGTCAAACACAATGGTTGTGAGTAGCTCAATAGACTGAATTACTCTTGCATAATTCTCTTTGCCTTGCAAAGAGACATTCTGCAGCATCAATTACGTTCAGCAAACATTTCATTTAAAGTCAAGAGCTGAAAGAATAATGAATTTCTTTGAAGTATGATGACAGCACAGGTAACAGTGCAGCTAGAAAGAGAGAGATGGTCTGCAAAACTCATTTACATAAGAAATTGTATCATGTGACCTTTTATTAGATCTGATCTTGTGAGAGCTATCAGTATATGAATTCATCATTCTGCAAGCAATTCCTCATTTGAATAAAGATTATTTGCAGCAAGTTATTGCACTGGGCTCAGTGACCCCCTAGAAAGGGTCAGTGAGAACAGAATTTATAAATACAATGGAAAAGTGCAGAGTACTCATGGCCAGTGAATTTCACACCCTATTTATATTTACTGTTAATTTGCTGCAAAAGGAAATATCTGAATATTAATGAGTCTCTCTATGTGTCTTTAGTAGATTGTTTTTTCATTTTGTACAAAGATACTAAATATATTAGTAAATTGTAGATGTATACATACCTAATTACATATTTCTGGTTCTTACAGGTGTCACAGGACTCTCAAACAAGAATTTTTGTTAGGGGCATTGATGTACAGCTTTCCAAGAAAATTTAATTTGGGAGATGATGGAGATCATAACAAATATGTAGAAGGAATAGAACAGAGATACACGAAGAAACGAAGATGGATAAATTGGGGAGAAAATTAAGGGCAAATCATAAGCTCAAGACAGAAAGTATGGTAGCAACAAAGAATAATTTGATTCAATGACACAAAATGGATAACTTGAAGTTACTGGGGAACAGCAGCACTCGGTAACAGTGAAACAGAAATAGTTTATTTCCAAAATTGCAAAAATATACCTTTTTTGCAATCATTTCCTTGTGGGTTTTTAGCATCTTATGTTGCAGCATGTGCAGATGTTTATTCTGGGATTTTGCTGCAGCTCTCGGTAGCCTTACAACAAAATTATTTTCTCCTCACAATAGCATCACTCAGTGACTGTGCCAACAACTTCAGCAGAAAACAGTTCTCCAGACACTGCCAAATCCAAAAAGCCATTGTCAATAAAGGATGAAACCAACTAGCACTGACTTGTTTCTCCAAGAAACGTCAAAGGGCTTCCTAATAAATGTGCCAACTTTTGAGAAAAATTAATTTCCATTATTCAAAACAATTTTACATTGTAAACTTACCTTTTTTTACCAATCAGCTCATATTATTTTGACAATGAATCGGAGTAATTAATGAGTATTACTAAAAAAAATAAATAAACCTTTGAGCATATATTTATAATACAACACCAACAGACAGATAAATAAAAATAATATTTGCTCTCGTTCTAAATTTTTAGATTACAGAGCATTTGGTAATAGAAAACATTAGTATTGGGGACCTTCTTGCTTTGCTGCTTGAGGGATGGTTTTTTCATCCTGTGTTTCTTTCTGGGAAACTGTGTGTAAAACCTTTTTTTATTTGACTTTTCTGAGGGGAAGGAGAGGGTGAAGAAAGTTTTGCACCAACAGGAATAAAAGCACTTTTCTATCATGATTCCAGCATGAAATAATGATAAGTAAGATGAGTTAGTTTCATGGAGGTGCAGTATTGATTTCCTATATTTACAATTCGGTCTCCTTTCTAAACATCATGATGGTATTTCTCAGCAATCTCCAGTTCAGTTGTATGACTATCTAAATTACATCATATCATTAATGATCTTCCACACTATCCTATGACTTTCTACATAAAATAAAGCAATTTGGTTTGTCCTTACTAAAAGAACCTGCAGATCTAGATATTATTATGATTATCATCTTCATCATCATTAATTCATTTTAATGTTTAAGAATAAGTTTATTTCTATATATTGTATATTCACAATAAGCTAGGTGTGTTTTTCAGCATTCAAATGACAACCAAAGTGCAGATCAATTATCCTGAAAACTCATCCAGACAAGTTTTCTGACTCCAACACCACCCAACTATTGGCCAAAACCAAGAGTGTCCAACTGTTCATTAATGAAGTAAATAACTCAAGCACCACTCTTGAAAGCACCTCCTGCAGCCAGCTTTATATAACATCCCTGCACTGACAGAAAGAGAACAAAATTACTATGATGTTTGAAAGAAGATGCTATTGAAACACATATTTGACCAACCCATATCCCAGCACTAACCTCTGACAAATCCCAGTGTTCAAATCCAGATCCTGTGACAGTCCAAATGTCTGTGTATCCTAGACTCAGATAAAGTCAATGATCCATCAAATTCACAGTTAAGGATACCCAGAGACAACAACAGGTTTTGAGGGTAAATAGATGAGAAATAAAGTAGTTAAATACTAAGAGGTTCAGAAATACTTCATTTCCTAAAGCTGAGGGTTTAGGAACTTAAAACTGAACTTGAAAACTTCAGAAAATTTGGACAAATATTCAGATCTGCCTTACAAAAAAAGAGTCAAACTGGCAACCTGAGCATATATATACACATATACATATATGTGTATATGTACACACACACACACACACACACTTATGTCTTACAGCTTCTTGAACCAAAAGGTAGAGCACTGAATCCTACAATCATATGGATCAGCACTGTTACTCCAACCAGTGGAATAAGTCACAGGCATAAGCCCACTCTTTGGCTATAGTTTCCATTAATAAAACTGCTCCCAGTGCAGATGCCAGAGCCAACAGAGTGCTCAGAGCTGTTAATAAATACACTGAATTAGAAATGTCTCTATACGAACAATGCATCTGAGCAAGCCAGATTAGAGGATTAAGTTTCCCACTGCAGCAGTTCATATTATGATGACACAGAAATGTCAAGGATAACAGAAGTCACTGCTGAGGCATTTAAAAAACTGAAATTAAAAACTATGACTTTAAAGAAAAAAAAAAACAAACCCACAAGTCAAATTAAGCACACCATTGCAAAAGTAAATAAATCCTGAATAGAAATTATTCAACTGCTTTGAAAAAACTCATTGAAAGTTCAGGTCTCAGACAATTCTGTGTGACATACCAAAGCCAGGGGATCCATTTTCTAACCTGCAAAAAGGGGCATTTAGGATAAATTTAATCAATTCTCCTCTTAGTAATTCAAAGCTTTCTGGAAGTATACTTAGATCTAGCAAAAGCTGCAGACTGTCTCTTTGTGAGAAAACTAGTGACCCATCTTGCTTTCAAAAGCCTGGAGGTGGGGAAGGGGGTGTTTCTGAGAGAGAAGATCCTCATGTAAAACAAACTACATTGTCTAAACACAGAATAGTCTCACTTTAAAACCTTATCTCATTTCCTAAAACTATGTTCCTGTTTGCTTCTATTGTCGTTACTGTAAAACCAGTACTTGTTCCATCTTGCAATAATTTTTAATAAAAACTACACAATAAATTTCACATTAAATAACCACATCACCAGTAAAGAAGCCTCGTGTTTTCCTGGTGTCATCTGTATAATGGAAAGGAAATCCTGCATGGACTATTCTCCTCATTGCTGATCCCAAGTGTGGGGCTGGGGGAGCAGAGCGAAACATTTGTCGCCTTTAGGACACTACAAATAATCCACATCTAACCCAGAGAAAAGATAAATCTGGCTACTGGTGTGAGAAAGTCGACAAAAAATTGCAGTTAATGGAGTTGGCTCCTCCTGAATTGGTCCTGTTGTACTTATTAATGTTATTCTGTCAGGTAAAAGAATGAACATTCATCTGCAGTTCATCAAGAGCTGCCTGTTACCTTCTTTAGGATCAAGTGTTTCTCTTCTGTTTGCACGGGCAAGTTGCAAAGAGTTTTTCATTTTAAATGCATAAGCGCAGCCTGTCATCTGCACCACCAACACAGGCCAGGTGCTTGCCTTCCAAGCTAAAGGGACTGGCCCCCTCTCTCAGGAGCCCCCCGCCAAAATTCAGAGCACAGCTCCAAAACTGGCCATCAACATTTTACATTACTTTTGGGAATTACATTCCTCAAGAAAATAAAATATAACTATAGCCTCTATCACCTGCTGCAATGATACAAATACTTTCTTGCCATCTTTTTTGCGCACATAACTAAATAGACTGGAGTTCACACCTGGTTCCAGTTCTCCTTTGGCACAGGCTGAGAGTGAGACCCATCAGCTGTAATTCTGGCAGACCTCCGAACTGTGCCTTTTTCTATCTTGGTGAGTCAGCGCTTGCTATTAAAGATAAAGAATTACACAAGAGGTTGTTTTCTTTAAAATCTGAAAAGGAACACAACATGAAATTTAGTATTTGTCCCTCAAACTGATGTCTCTGACCTCCCTTGGGCTCCCTGGTCTTTTTCCTTATTTGTCTTTGATTAAAGAGTATATGTAGCATCAGATAAAAAAGGGGAGAAGGAAACTGACAAAAGTTGAAACTTTCCCAAGAAAATCCAATAAACAGGCATTTAGAATGCAGACATTTCTGAGCCACCTTGTTGAGCACCATTACATTCACCTTTATGCTGCAAATCCATCATACCAAACCAGTTGAGACATGCCAGCAAACTGAACCACAACAGTTGCTGTCAATATACCCAAGCCTCTGAAAACTGACCTACTGACTGTTATTTATATTTTAAATCTTTAACACACATAAACCAAACTTACTTCATGCTATCAAATACTGGTGCCTTTCAGATTTCAAAGCACTTATTTTCTTGTACTGTTTCCCACATAATCTAGCCTCAAATAAAAGCATCAGTAATTTTGACTTGATTACACTATAATTATTTAAATATCTTTAATTTCATACACTGGACTAATTCCCATATCTGTTGTTGTCATTAAAAGAGATTGCTATAGATAATAGATCTCATGTATTGAAAATTGCAGTTCTTGAACAAATTGAAAAATGCAGTTTTTGAACAATTACAGTTGTGACAACAACTACAATCCTGTTTAAAGGCTCCTATGGAAATACAGCTGAAATTATTGCAAACAAACCAAAGCAAGTCACCACGATTAATAGAAGAGCTGAAGGACAAACTGCTGACAGTTAACTTGGTCCTTTTTGCCTGGTTTCTCTTTTTTCACCAGGATCCAATAGAAAATGTTGTCAGGGAGCATCCCAGTGCTCAATATTTATAAAGCACTACAAAGTCCAGGCTGCAAATTCAGTGCAGTTGGGTTGTACGGAAGACTCTCCAGAACCAGGACTCCCAGCTGGACCTTCCAGCAATTGGTGACACCCAGCACAGCCCTAAGTCATGGTGCAGCTTCAGAATCACAGCATGGGTCATCTGGCCCCTGCTCAAACAGGATCATCGCAGAGTACGTGGCACAGAATTGTATCCAGATGGTTCTGCAATATTTCCAGTGAGGGAGACCATACCCTCTCTGGGCAGCCTGTTCCTGTGCTCAGTCACTGCACAGTAAAGTTCTTCCTCATGTTCAGATGGAACTCCCTGTGCATCAGCTCCTGTCCTTTGCTTCTTGTCCTGTTGCTGGGCACCCCCCAAACAGATCTTGACCATCCTTTGACCCCTCTCTGCAGATACTGATAGACATAGATGAGGTCCCCTCTCAGTCGCCTCTTCTCGAGGCTGAACAGGCCCAGCTTTGCCCCTGTCCTTTAATCATCTCCACAGCCCTCTGCTAGATCTGCTCCAGGAGATACATGTCTCTCCTGCCCTGGGAAGCCCAGAACCAGACACAGCACTGCAGATGCACCTCACCAAGCCTGACTAGATGGGCAGGATCACCTGCCTCGACCTGCTGGCAAAGCTCTTCCCAATGCAGTGTAATCCTCTTCTCTATTGAAAGGTGTGCTTTCCCCAGATGACCTATCTTGTTGGCAGATTCTTGCTGGATGTGGAAAGTGAGAAGGGGTAGAAAAATTCCCCAGAAAAAGTGCACTAGGACAAATGAAGACAGGAGTTGCTTTTTCCCAGATCTCTCCCAAAATTGCAAAGAGAACCAAGAGGGAAAATATCAGACAAAAAGAGTCTATGAAAAACATAAGAGAATTGTAGGAAAGGTTTAAAAATGGAGACTGAGACAATAGAAGTTGCAGAAAAGGAGAGAAGAAAATTAAGGAAGGGGAATGTTAACTGCAAGCAAAGAAACCACTGCTGAGGCAAGGAAAACCAAACAATAGTCAGACATAGGAGAGTACAGATGCATGAATTGCATATTTGCCAAACACCAACATAGCTCTGAGGAAGAGGTTCAGGTGCCATGTACCAGAATTAAAGAGAGGAGAGAAACACCAGATGAATTACGAACAGTGTGAATATAGAGTGGTATTAAGATTGAAAGCTCTTTGGGGAAGGATTGCCTTTTTATTGTGTGCTTTTGCAGAAGTCAGAAGGATTTTTAGCTTAACTCCTTTCTCCAAGTGCTACTTCAGTACAAATAATTAATAACAATAACAGTCAAAATAATTCATAAGACTAATGACTTTACAAATGATCTTGTGCAGTTCTCAAGGGTAAGTGCTCCTTTCCCTCAACTCACTACCCAAAAATTCGCCAGTGAATGTAGCTGCTTTCCTTGACAACTCATCTTATCTTTCTCCTTTCCTTATTTCAGCTTGAATTATGGACCAATTAATATACTTTCTATCTCATAAGTGGATTCACAGTTAGCTCCATGCTGAAGCTGACTGCCTGTTGTGTTGAATGTGTAATGAACACCCTTCTGCTGGCACTCAGCATTGCTTTTTCAAAGCCAAGCGTTTTGGATAGGTAAATAACAAATGCTGGATTTGTCAGATCTCTGGAATATTGGCATTTCACCAGGGATATCACAGTGTCTGATACAATGTTAATATCTCTTTTTAAACATATGCTCTTAAGAAAACGAGTTTCTCTACAACTGCATTTGATCATTAACTTATACTTAGAAGTATGGACCAGTTCCAGCACAGCCTACTCACTCTTCCCTTCATGCTGATGTTCTTCTCTTCTGACACACACGTTGGGCTGAGTTTTTAGCAAGAACAAAGCCAGAGAATGAAAGCCCAGAGAACACTATCTGGTCTGGCTCCAGTCGCAAGCTGTGCTCTGAGTTGTCTGGATGTGAATCCACTCCGGCCTGGAAGTAGATTTCAGGACATGCCAAGCTTCATCAGATGTCCATTGTCTGCAGTGGTGCACCAAGGTGCTCCTGGGAGCACTGCTTTCTGGCAGTGAGCTGTCAGTGGAACAAGGGAACTATCCCATACAACTGCTAACCACAGCATTTGTCCATGTCTTAGCTACTCAATAGCCCTGCATGTTGTGAGAAAAGGGAGATTTGGATAACTTTAGTGTTGGAAACCTTTTGTTATCTTCTGCAAGTTCCATCTAGTTTCTTGCTATCTTGATTTCTAAGTGAAAATATTTTTCAGGTGTGATTTCTCAGAAGAAAAAAACAAACAACCAAACACCAGAGCGTATCGTCACCTTCCCTAACAGCCCTTCTGAAGTAAAGTAAGTGGACTAGAAAGGATTTCTCTATTGTGCATGTGTATGGCTGTGTTCCTGAAAGCCAGTTGCTAGATAGCACTGTTGTATTTCATCAGTGCAATTTTCTTTTCTGTAAATGAAATAATTGTAATTGAAAGAGAATCAATGCAGATTAAAAGGCAAGCAGGCTGATCTTCTCCAGGATCCTTCTCCATAGTTCTCTCCATCCTCTTCTGTTGTTACCTATTAAGATGAAGGATTCAAGGAAAAAAATAGACAGTGATTAGAATTTCCAAAAATAACCTATTTTATTTCCCTGTGCATGTTCTAATATTGCAGCCTCTCAATTCTTGAAAAACTGGTGGACTTATTTTAAGAGAATCCAGGAAGAAAAACTTATTCATGTCACCTTTGCACTGGTCTGCTACTATTCCAACTTTCTCCAAACTGTGACACCAGCACATAGATATTGTAGAGGGTTGGGGGTTTTTTTGGCAGAAGTAGAAGAGGGTCTGATACTTCACCAACTCTGTTTATCAGAAGAAGCAGAAACAGTAAATGAGCCATCCATTTGCAGACAGAGCTTCCTTAATAAAAGTGACATAGAAGTGACTTGAAGAGATTTGAAGGAATGTCACTGTGCTGAAAATCTGTTGCCACCTCTGCTGTTCTGAAGCCACTGCTACCACAAGTGGATTTTGGAACTTAATGCATATGCTTTTAAGTCACAGATTCACTAAGTAAACACTCACCACTGTCTCTAATTAATGGATTTTTGTGCTAGCAGCAGCTTCACTGCAATAGTATTAAATTTTACTAGTGTGCAAACTGATACTGTCTCAGCATATTTGAATGAGAAAAGTTCCCCTATAATTGCAGTTTTGTTATAAATCTAATAAATAATAATACAACATGAAATTACATTTACTCGTTATACTGTCATATCACATCAAATTTATATGGAATGATTTATCTGCTCTCAAACAAAATGACCCATCAAGCTGCTCTCCAGTTTTTCCCTTCTGTGCATCTAAGTAGTATTCCCTAACACTATTGGGAGAGCTAAAAATGAGCTGAAGGGGAAGTGTGTTGCCTGGGAGGAAAAATATCCTCAATGTTCATTTAAAAAAATTGAAAAAACAAATCTGCATCAACTTTCCTTAAATAACAGCAGACACGTTAATGGCAGGCAGCACAATGTGCTCACAGAGACAGCTGGGCCTTGGTGAAATAGGAGAGAGAAAGAGGCAAAGACCAAATCAGCATCTTGAGCACTGATTCAGTTCATTTTCTACATTGTAAACATCTCCAAACAGCTCCTACAATGTGGGATGTGGGGGGATGACAGTGTGTGTGTGGATCTCCTAAGGTCTGAGGTAATTCATGAATGTACCTTAAGGACCAGGGAGTCACCTCTAGAATGTGTGATACCTTGTAACCAGTTAAATGTTTGCACGTATGCCAGGTGAACTAACTAACCAATAGTGTGCGGGCGTGTTACAAGAGTAGATAAAAGTGAAACTGTAACTAAAAATAAAGTCCTTTGTCTTTGGTGAGCTTTCTGCTCAGACTGCAGCCTGAATAGTCTCTGCCTCCTCTGACCACTGCAAATCTACTTTACCCCGACAGTGGGACAGAGCTTTAGACAATCCTGTGTTGGAAAAATATCTCCTACATCAAGAGAAACATGATTTGTAGCAGCTCCTGGCAGTACAACATGAGTTGGTACTGATTCTATCCAGCCAGTAACAAACAGCTAAGCTGGACTGACACTTCAAGGAGAACAAATCAGTTTGAGGAATATTCTCTACTGGATCTGCTTCCTCACTTTCAAAACTACATTCTCATGCAAACCTCCAGTGCATGACTGATCTGACACTAGGTCCCAGCTGTCCTTGATAGCCTCCCACATCTACTGTAGGCAGTGAGCAGCCTGTGTCTGCTCTTCAGAGGTTCAGCAATTAACAATTTATTTTATCATGCAATATTAACAGCTGTAATAACAAAAGCAACCCAAGAAGCAGCAGCAATGTGAATAACAATAAAGGGAAAAACAAAACCTGCAACACTCAGAAGACAATTCAAAGGAGCCTGGTTCCTTGAGAAAAGTGGAAGTTGGTTATTCAAGGATGAAAAGAGGGACAAGGAAGACGAAAGGCTGGAGCCAAAAGAGCTGCCTCCCCACATCAGTTTTGAGCTGAGAAGATGCAACAGGTTTGACTTCTTTTACTGCTTTATTTACATTCAAGGCCAAGACAGGTGCACATCCCAGTCCTGCAGTTCCACATGCACATCACATCACCCATCCATGGTAAGGGGAGACACAGGGCACACACAGAGCCCACCACCTTTACCCACCCCCTGGAGCTGCCTTACTGGCAGAAGAGGTTGCTGAAGGGATCTATTGGGGGAAACATAAAGCAGGGGTAAAAGAGCTTGGCCAGCTGGCTCACAAGGTGGGATCACTTGCATGTCCAAAGAAGAGCAACAGAGCTGAGGAAGAGCCTGGAGCATAAGACTGATGACGAGCAGCTGAGGGAGTTGCGGTTGTTTATCCTGCAGAAGAGGAACTCAATGGGACCTTATTGCTCTCTATTGCCTGAAAGGAGGTTGCAGTAAGGAGCAGGTTGGTCTCCAAGGCTACAAGCAATAGGACAAGAGGAAGCAGCCTCAAGTTGCACCGGAGTTATTTAGATTGGATATCAGGAATAATTTCTTCCCTGAAAGGGCAGTCAGGCATTGGAATAGGCTGCCCAGGAACATGGTGGAGTGGCCATCCTTGAAGGTGTTCAAAAACATGTGAATGTGGCACCAGGGGACATAGTTTAGTGGTAGTTGTGGCAGTCCTGGGTTAACATTTGGACTCAATAATCTTAGAGGTCTTTTCCAGCATTGTTGATTCTATGATGCCATCATTCTATTCTATTACCCTTAAGCAAAAATCACAAGGAAGGGACTAAACATGCCACAGATGGTCATAAAGATTTCACTTCCCCTCCAGTTTCTAATGCAACTACATCAACATTTTTCTTTCTGAATCTGGCAAAGGTTTTAATAAACTATTGATCAGGCAGAATGTTTGTGGTATTTATCTCCTCAAGCTGAAACAGCTAGAGGCCTGTGGGAAGCAGTGACTGAGCCCCCTCCAAACCAACAAACGTCAGCAACAGGTGAGAGCAACACCTCAGTGGAACAAAAGGCACAGATACAGGAGGTTAATTGCTACCTATAGAGAGATATATGTAGAATCACTGCAGGTACAGAAGTGCCCTTTTTCAAAATACAGATGTCCAACTCCCTCAGACCACCGTAGAGCTCTGCAGTCCTTCTTGCCTTGTTTCACATCCTGATCCCCTATTGGAAATTATCCATGCAGGCCAAACTGAACAGAAGTGAACTGCATTGCAGATAAGGGAGGTGACAGGCATGTTTGAGAGGAAAACGTTTAACTGATTGGTTAAATCAGTCAACTTAAATACTTTTCTCCAAAGATTTTATGATTTAATCCTGTTGATATTTGCATGATGATAGCTGGGGTTTAAGCTTCAATCTGTCTGAATTAAAGTGAATAAATTGAGTGATAAATCTTCAAAAATCAAGTTGCAACTCCTATCTCACCAATTTATCTTTCCTTCAGGACTCAATGTATTTTGATTAGATACTTGCCCTTTATTCTGTATTCCAGATTATACCAAATTCATTTTGATGATTGCTATAATCTGTATAGCCCTAACTGTAAAACCTCCTCAATAAATCTCATCTGCTTTGTTTCTGCCAAGTTCTGTAGTGGCAACAGAACATGCAGGAGAGGACATACTCTAGCAAGACCCAGCCTGTGATTTTGCCTGTTATCCTAGTTACAGAGCCCGGGACCAACTTATCCCTGTGTGGGTGTAACCAAAACTGTGTATTCTACAATTTTTACATAATTTCTGATGAATTGTTAATAATGAATCATTTGCAGCAGCTGCCCAGGGTACACCAGACCCCTCAGGCTACAAGCTGGGTGTTACAGAACCCTGGGAGACGGGAGTGTTTTTTGTTTTCACATCAATGTGTGACAACTCCCCTTCAGGAAGGCATTAGCACCTTCACACCCAGCCTGAAGGGTTATCTCTGCTAATGGGTCATCAGGGACTGGCACAGTAGGCAGTTGCAAAGACCTAGACCATCAAAGATTCCAAAAATATCCCATTGACTCACAGAGTTAAATCACCCATTGTGAAATGACCCACCCTGGGGGAGGTACTGGGCATTCCCATCTGAACCTGAGCATATATAATCTTGGGGTTTGAGACTTGGGGCACCACTTCTTGGATCCAGGGGAGGACCAGAACCTCAACAGGACTGCAACTGCCACTCTCAGCCAGACTGTGACCATCATCCTCACCAAGAGGTTTTCCATTCCTTTTACTTTGTACTGAGGCATGACCATATGAGGCTCAGCACAGGGGCTAATAAACATCATTCTGTTCATGCCTCAGGGTGCTGGGTTATATCGCTGGGTTTTGTGGGTTAAAACCAATTTTTTTCTCTGTATCATTGTATTTATTGTGACCTTGTTAATAAATTGTAACTCTTGCTTGTAATCTCTCTTGAGTCAGGTTCATTTCTCCTGCCAGTTTACCTTTAAACCAGCACACCTGTCCCATCACTGTTCCAATTCTGGTGGAGCCAAGGAGCCACATTATCACTTGTGGTGAAGGCCATGTGAATGACAGAAGGGTAAATGCCCTGAACCAAGGGATCAACAACCATGTGTGAAAACCCTACAGAGATCATTAATAACTTACTGTTCTAAGATGCCAGTTTCCTGTTGCCTGGGAAGGAAGGAAAAAGGAGAGGGAATTTGAGAATACAGTAGATATTTCAGTTGAAAGAAATCAGATATATAAAAAAATAAGAAGTTTTATAATGGGAAATCTTAGAATATTTCCTCTGAAAATGTTAGTTCAGATTTATTTAACTAAAAGAGACAGAAGGGGTCCTACTTAGCCCTACAGCATTGCTGCTTAGCCAAAGAATTCAAATCACACCATTAAAAGGAAAAAGATAAAAAATAAATGCAGAGTGATGACTTTTGCTCACTGCTTTCAGCTTTGTTCTACAGATATAAAACATACTTAAAACCCTGGTACCCCATTATCTCTTAAATTACTTCTTGTTTACAGTGGATATGCTTTCCTAACCATAACTGGAATGTGGTAGGAAGCGGAAGTTGAGTGACAAGGACAGGCTTATAATTATAAATATAAGATGCTGTGTATACAACCCATGCATACATTTTATCAGGAAATAGTGGGCTGTGTACACCTCTCTCTCTCTCTCTCTCCTTTCTTCGAAAGATATATCAGCTGTGCTATTCCTAAACATGAAAATCAAATAGGTAAACAATCTGTTTAATGTAGTAATTAATATCTGAGGATTTAATACGTGAGATTAAAAGACTTGATTTCTGACTATTAGGAGAGTTTCTAAGAAGTAGTACAACCCTGTAAGTCTCTGACTTGGTTTTACTCTTTCTGGCTAACTTTGACCAATTGCTGCAGTCACTGACCCACGTTAGTTGCACTGTGGGTAAATCAGCAAGTGCCTTTTGTCTCACTGCAGAGTGGGGGAAGGGAAAAAGACCCTGTGCAGTAGAGGAACACATAAAACTTTCAGCAGGCTTAAAAAGCAGGAACACCTGCTGCAATCACACTGGATGAGTTGAAAAACAGGGCTCTGGAAACTGATTGGTCTGTGCTGACTACCCCAAACATAGTGTGACCAAATTCCCAGGAGCAGCACAAAATAAAACAGTCCCTCAAATAATCATTCATAACAGAAATCCAGATCAGCCACAGCAATTGCATTTCACAGCCATGCAGGCACAATGCAGTCCCAGAAGAGAAATACGGGGACTGCCAGACAAGGAGCAAAATGGCAAGACCTGTGTCTCAAAGAACAATTAAGGAATGAAGGCAGACTCATTCACACACTGAACAGCCCATTTATGCTTACATGCACTGAACACAAGCATGCCCATCACCTTATTAAGCCATGTTAATTGGTGCAGGGTGAGGGAAGATTCTCACCTATTTAAGTCCTTCTAAAGCTCCCATTATACTGAATATCTGTTTGCAGGTTTTCCAAGGAATGACAAACTATGTGCTTGGCAGCAGAGACCACTCCTCTCTGATCATGAAGGCTGCACAGATAGGCCACACATCATTCTCTTTGGCACACACTCTAGTGTTGCCACTAGTCTAGAGATGAAATAGAAGGAAAGAAAATGGTGACGTCTTTTTATTAACTAAGGACTAGCTTAAGACTCAGATTTTGTTTTCTAGGCACATTAGATATTCATTCTACTATGCAGACAAAGTATCAGAATTTGACTCAGTAAGAGTTACACATTGAGAAGTGCATTGACTGAGCTTTTGAAGTATTTTCATAGTTTTGTAAGAATCTCAGCATGATGCCTCTTGCCCACAACTGTGGAAGAGCTTGTCCTGAAAATTAAACAAAATGTCAACATTTCCAATTATCAGGCAAAACATCACTAACCAGTCAACAAGGGTGATTGTCCTGCTCTGCTCTGCACTAGAGCAGCCTCACCTTGGATATTGGATGAAGTTTGGGGCACCAAAATACTGAGCTGTTAAGAGAGCATCCAAAGGAAGGGAACAAGGACCATGAAGCAACTTGAGCAGAAGCCGTATGAGGAGCAGCTGAGGGCACTTGGTCTGTTCAGCCTGGAGAATAGGAGACTTAGCAGAGACCTTACAGAAGTCTACAACTAGCAGAAGTCTACAACTTCCTCATTAGAGGAAGGCATTGATCTCTTCTCTGTGGTCACCAGTGACAGGACCCAAGGGAATGGCTGAGGTTGTGCCAGGGGAAGATGAGGTTAGATATCAGAAAAAGGTTCTTCCCCCAGAGGATGGTTGGGCATTGAACAGGCTCCCCAGGGAAGTGGTCACAGCACCAAACCTGACAGAGTTCAAGAAGCATTTGGATAATACTCTCAGGCACACGGTATGACTCTTGGGGATGGTCCTGCGCAGGGCTAAGGGTTGGACTTGATGATCCTTGTGGGTCCCTTCAACTCAGCATATTCTGTGATTCTGTGTGAATCAAAAACTGCATTGCTGTAGCACTCTGCCTCTCACTAAGGATTATTAGTTTAGAAAAAGCCTTGTGCTAATGTAACTGCAGAGTTTCCAGTTTAGACCAAGTCTACATCTGAAGACCAAAAATGTAAGCAGAACAATCTGAAAAAAAAAAAAAAAAAAAAAGAGCATAGAGATACTAAAGGTGCTAGACATTGTGCTGGTTTCAAGGTAAACCAGCAGGAGAAATGAACTCAACACAAGAGATTATGCATCAGAGCCACAATTTAATAATAATAATAATAATACAGTAAATATACTGACACAAAGGGAAGTTGCTTTCAACTCCC
>JAWWEV010000002.1:1086957-1101480 GCA_035583235.1 Hafferia zeledoni
GCCTGAGCACTCTCTCTGCAAAGAAGTTTTTTCTGCTCTCCAACTTCAATTTCCCCTGGCAGAGCTTGAGCCCATCGGGCCCCCTTGTCCTATTGCTGAGTGCCTGGGAGAAGAGACCAACCCCCACCTGGCCGGAACTTCCCTTCAGGCAGTTCCAGACAGTGCTGAGGTCACCTCTAAGGTGAGGTCACATCTTGCACGTGGCATGCCAGGTCATCTAGACCCACTTTCAGAGTCCTTAACCTCACCTGAGGATGTGATGGATGCACTGCCAGACACATCACCTCCTCCACCATTCTGTGCCACCAACCCAACAGAAGCTGCATCCCTGAAAAGCCCTGGCAGCAGACACAAGCTTGGTAGTTCCTCCCTGCTGTTGCCATATGATCCTCGGTGGAGCAGCTGCCAAGCTGGGGGAACCTGCTTCCAAAGCCATGCTGCAAAGAGGAGGAGGGGGATGTTTAACCCATTCCTGTGGAAGGACATCCCTGTGGAGTGGCAGCCCTTGCTGGGGCAGTGGCTGCCTGCTGGGAGACAACTGGGGAGCACAGCTGCCTAACCAAAAATTTAGCTGCTTGGTAGATGGTCTGTAACATGAATTTCTAAGGCTAGCACATGATTCAAGGCAATAATCTGCTTGTGTAGACCCTTGAATGACACCGAGGCATTTACCTGTGCTTACATGGTGTGGTGAGCCGGGTCTACAGGCAGGATGGTGGTGCCAGACTGGTACATGACATGCCTGTGAGCACCCAAATCAGAGGCTGGCTGCTGGCCCAAGCAGAGTGCCCTGCCTGATCCCATCCCAGGGAAGGGCTGGAGCAGGGCAGCCCCAAGACCGAGAGGCTCCCACACTGGCTTGGGGACAGGTCTCAGAGATGGGGAATCTGCATCCTTGGCACTGGAGGAAGGGTGACATCGAGCCAACACAATTTCACATGAGCACCAATGCTCCTGTCTCCTCATCCCACCTGCAGAGACCCCTCTGTGGGAGTGGGTGGAGGCAGGGCTGGCTCTGGCTCCCCCTCACACTCGGTCTGAGCTCACACCCCGGGGCTGGGTGTCTGTGGGCATGGGGCAGTGTGGTGCCACACAGGGCAAAGTATCCCCTTTGGGTCACAGTGGGCAGGAAGGACCAGAAGCCAAAGTGCAGGATTGCCTTGTGGACAGTCTCAGCAGGGCCCATGAACAGCTCAGTGACTAACAGAAGCACAATTTTTAAATCATGAGCATCTAAGGAAGTTCTGGTCATGGCAGATGAAATGCAATGTAGGGTGGCTGTTACTGCTCAGCTGCGAGGCTTTGGCACTGAGACAGACTGAGCTGACCTTTTGTTGAGCTATGACAAGGAGAGGTCAAAACAATAAAAACCCCAAAGTTAACATTGGGAATTGGGAGGAGGAAAAACTGGAAGCAAGATCCAGCAAATGCTATTCAAGTACAAATGCTATTCAAGAGCAACATCTCTGGCTCAAAAAAACCAAGACACAGACTGTGGGAAGTTGGAAAAATGTATGAAAAAGGATTGCTGGAACTGGTTTGCCACTTCTGTTAGGCTGCCGACCAGCAGCAGCAGCAGCCAGAGTGGCTGCAGCATCCCCTGCTTCTCTGATGCACCTGCACTGCACACTAAGCACTAACAAGCATCTTGAGTGTTCACTTGAAGCCCACCACACCATCAGGCATTGAAGGCATGGGATCCCCAAAAGCAGCACAGGCTCTACCTGTGTGTGCACAGAGGATCAAAAGGCAGGTGGAGTAGCATCAACAGAGTTGTAAGAGTAAAGTGTCATCCCATAGTAACACCTCCCCGCTCCCAAAGCAAACGGGCTCCTGAGGCAGGCAGTGACGTGGAAGGTGTTTAGATTAACCATCCCCTTGGTGGGCAGTGATTACACGTATCCAGGGCAGCTGTAAATGCACTGAGATGAAACGTATCCAAAGCAGCACTAAACACAGCCACGTTCCCTGTGCCTGGCGCTCCAACACCGCCTCCAGCCCGGAGCCACCGGCACAGCTCCAGCCATGGCACCAGGGAGGCATCACAAACCCCCCAGACAGTGTCTGGGCTTGCTGAGGGAGGCACTGATCCTCCCGTGGCCCTGTCCCACTGCAGGGCTCTGAGCAGCCCCTCCCTCTGTGGGGATCAGGGGGTCGGGAGCAGCAGCATCCCCCAAGGAAGACACTCTTCTTCCTCTCCCCTCATATGTATTGCCTTCTGTCCCTCAATCCCTCAAACTAAAGCCAGACAAACCACACTTTAAATACAGACCAAGTGTTCAGCTGAGAACAGTCTGTCCTCCTGGCCCCTTCTGGTGTCTGTCTGTCCATCCTCCCAGGCTGGCTGAGCGCAGAACAAAGGGTTGCCTGTGCCAGGGTGATTATCTCTTCCTCCATCTCCTTCCCTTGGGAGGATATCCTGGCACCATGTGCCTTCACCTGCTCCGGGCCTGACATTTGCTCCCTTTCCAGCACCTTCCTGTTTGGGAGATTTCTTTGTTTTAGCTTCCTTTCCTATTTGTGTCGCTGAAATCAAGTCCAGGGAGCATCAAGCAAACGTGTCACACGCCACTGTCCACAATCCTCCCCAGCAAACTGCATCCTACATACTTGTTGAGCAGACCTGCTGTGGCACCAGAGCCCCTGCCACACCACTGTGGTCCCCACCAGCCCTGTGAGATGTCCCCCAGGTCATGGCTTGCTCAGTGGCAAAGAGAATCTGCACTAGATTAAACCACAGAAATCCTTAATTTATGAACACTGAGCAAGGGGTCCAGATCCCACTCCTCACTGCCCCAGGGACAACTTTGGCTCCCAGTGGTTTGGGGAGGACAAGCCACAATGAGCAGAAACAGCCAGACCTGCATGATAATGGAAGCAGTTCATGTGCAAATCACAGTGAGTTCAAACAAGGTCACCAACACAGCCCGTCTGGCATGAAACACCAATCGTTAAAGCAGAGAGAAGCCCTTAGATGATACTTTATGCATCCTACTTGGAATCAAGCAACCTGGAAAATCTCAGAGCATTCGGATGCAAAGGTCTAAATCTTAACAAGGCTGCTGGCAAGGCACTGTGCTTTGCTTGCACTACTTAACAGCTTCCTCATAAGGAAACAATTGAATTGGTTAAGGCAAAAAGCCACCACAAAAAGCCTCATCCCATATTTCAGCTGATAGAGCCCTGTCAGCAACGTCACTCCTGATGCCAGTCCCAGTCTGGGTTTCTGGAGCACCCAATGAGGCATCAGGACTGTGTGGAGAGAAACCACAGAGCCACACACCGCTGCCTCTCCCAGAGAAAATGTCTGAACAGGATTAGATTGCTCATCAAACTAAAAACACAAAGCCAGGTTTAATGTCTCACACTGAGGCAACCACGGTCCAGAGCAGAATCAGCAGATCCCAGATAATTATTACACCGGGAAGAGTCAGCAGGCAGGGCATGATTTTGCCTTGCAAGGAAATGGTGAGTATGGAGATAAGGTTGATCCAATTAACTGGGCTTTATGGGGATTTCAAAATGGTATGTGGCAATACTCTTAAGCACTTAAAGAATACCCAAAAGCTCTTAAAGAAACTGAGCTGCCATCGGATAAGAGGTAGAGCCCTCCTGGGATTAGTAACTGGTGAAAGGTCAGGAAGTGAAGAGCAGGAGAAGGACTGCATCTTACAAGGGAGGGTCTGATGCATCCTGCACCTCCCTCAGTGCTCTGAAAAGGCCAGGACACAGCACTGTGATAGCACATCATGCAGAATGGCCAACAAGGTAAAACAGCCAGAGTGAAACCCACGGTTCTGGGTAGAGACAAGTCGGGTTGTGCTCAGAGGCAAGGGCTGGATGAGATGATTCACCTCACCCCTCTCTTGTGCAACAGCCAGATGAAAGGAGTTGCTGGTGCCAATCTCATCTGCTCCCAAAACCCCCAGGCAGCTCGAATTTGCATGCAGGTTCCCTGCACTCAGGTTTCCTGAGACTGCTCCTGCAGGAACCCACCTTGGGCTGGTTTCAGAGGTACCTGTGCTGTAAATAAAGAGCAAAACAAACAGGTACGAGTTTGCAAGCGGGTAGATAAAGTATGGGAAATGTAAAGATCAGCCAGGGAAGAGGGAATCTGAGGGGAGAAATAGCTCCACACAGGGAAAGGGCTCACTGCACATACTGGGGAATGCAAGAGTGGCAGGAGGTCAGAAATGCCAGGTCTGCCAGTCACATTCTGAGCCAGAAGGAGCAGGAGTCACTGGAGTTTTAACTCTCTGGAGCTCCCTGAGTGCTGGGCCAGCCACACTGCCTGTGCTGGGACTGTCTAGAACCATCATCAGGGGTCTGCTGGCACCTCCCTGGCAAGCTGCCCTGGGGAGAGCGTGCAGGGGCAGGGATGGAGGAGAGAAGTTCACCACTACTTACTCTTCAAAGGAGAAAATATGGCTTCCTCATGGCCCTGTGCTCCCCAAGAAGCTGCCCTGTAACATGGTACAGCCAGACAGGCACTTCAGGTCACAAGGAAATGACCAGGACCTGGGCTACAGCAAGACCAGCTGTGGCCAGGCTGAGTCATGACTAGTTGGGTCCCAGGCAGACGTTCCTGTGGGCTGAGGTGTGGCTGGTGACGTGCAAAGTTAGGGGAGGGTGAGGAGGGCAAGTCCTTTTTTGTGAGCTGGGAGATATCTCCTCACCCCCAGACAGCAAACCTACAGACACATCCCTAATGACTCACAGAGGTTTGATGCTCAGACTGCCCCGTGGCCGTGGTGATGACATGGATGGGAAGGGAGTCAGTCCTCTGTGCCCTGGCCAGGGAGCAGAAAAGAGCAAACATTCTGCAGCAGAGACCCAGTGCTCCCAACAATCCCACTGCTCTTCACCAGCTGCCACTGTCAGATTAAGCACAGGGCTGAGGGCTAGAGTTGGACCTGACCATGGCACAACCCAGGGCCTGCTGCAGATGATGGAGAGGAGGACCTTGGAGTCATCTCAAGGAGGCCACAGCAGCCCTCCAGTCCCACTGCTCCCAGCCAGCAGCTGGCAGGAGTTATCCAGGCCCACCTGCCTGACCCCAGCTGCCACAAGCTTTCCCTGGCAGCCTTGGAGGTAGCCAGCTCCACCCTGCCAGTACCCACAGCACCAGCATGAGCCTCAGTGCTGGAGCTCGCAGAGGTTATGCTGGAAAAAGCCATCACACATTCATAGCTCCAGAGAAAAAAGAAAGCCATGGACACAGTGCAGCTCATGGCTTCAACCAGAGTGGGAGCAGAAGTGCTCCCTAGTGAGACTTTCCACAGGCAAAGGGGCTGGGGGTGCTCCCCTGTACAAGGTCTGCAAGGAGAACTTTGCAGGGCAGACAAGCCAGGCAGCGGAAGGAAGCAGAAGGGAGGCTACGTGCTCACCCTGGGGACTTCCTTGGGTTAGCCCAAGGGTTGGGACCGGGTCTGAGTGACTCATTGTGCTTTTCTGAGCTGTGCTGCTGCCCTGATGCAACCTCTGCTCCAGCAGGAACCGACCACTGGTACCAGGGAGAACCATGGGAGTAGTAGGAGCTGCTATTAAAAATCATCCCTTTGCAACCCGCACACCAGAGACACCACCACCAGCTGCTCGTAAGAGAGAATCCCCTTCCACCCACCACTTTGTGTGCAGCTGAAAATATCCACTGGTACCACCAGATGGACAGGATACCCAGGCTCCTGCTTTCAGAACAGCCTTCAAAGGCAGAATCACCAACAAGAAAGAAAACAGCTCAGAAAAGTAGCCCCCAATTTCTCCAGCTCCGAGCTGTTGTGCATTTGCTGCTCACTCACTTCTTGCCAAGTCTAGAGCTGCCGGGTTGGGCCCCCGCCCTCCCCTCTGGCACAACTACTCCTTAGAGCTTGGAAGCTATTTTTTTCCCACTCTGCTAACTTAAAAAAAGAAAAAAAAGGCGTGAAAGCTTTTATCATCCTGAAAACACGCCAACTGCGAAGGCGACTCTGTGTCTCAGACGCCTGTTTCCTGGCAGATTTTAAGTCCTTTGCTGGGATGGCGGGGGCAGGGGATGCCTGCAGCAGCAGGCTGTGAACCGCAGCCCTAAACACTCACATGTTTCACTGCTGCCGAATTCCCGGGGGACCAACATTTTCAAACAGCGGGCTAAGAGCTACACACACAGCCTGGGAAGGTGTGAGTGTGTTGCACAGGGATGCTGTGCACACAGGGATGCTGTGCACACAGGGATGCTGTGCACACACACAGGGATGCTGTGCACACAGGGATGCTGTGCATACAGGGATGCTGTGCACACACACAGGGATGCTGTGCACACAGGGATGCTGTGCACACACACAGGGATGCTGTGCATACAGGGATGCTGTGCACACACACAGGGATGCTGTGCACACACACAGGGATGCTGTGCACACAGGGATGCTGAGCACACACACAGGGATGCTGTGCACACACACAGGGATGCTGTGCACACAGGGATGCTGAGCACACAGGTGAAGCCCACTGGAATGGGTGTACAGTGGGTACCAAGGGGGGTCATGTGGCTCAACACCTCCACCTGGGTACAGCTGCCAGACAGCACGGACTGGGGGTGACCCTGGTCACACCTCTGCCTGGTCAGGGACCCTTTAACTTCCAGGATAATGAGTACCTTGCCCAGTCTCTCAGAACACCCTTCTGCTGTGGGAGTGCTGAGATTGGAAAACAGCAGGTACCAACAGTGCACCAGCTGGGACTCCGTGACCCCCATCCATGAGATGATCTATGAACTGGAGAGTCTGGGAGTGGTCAGCAGGACTCCCTCAGCCTTTAATAGTCCTACATGGCCAGTGTGTAAGCCTAGTGGAGAGTTGAGATGGACAGCAGACGATGGTGGCCTGGACAAAGTCACACCCCCACTGAGTGCTGCTGTGCCAGACGTGATGGAACTTGGGTACCCACTGGAGTCCAGGGCAGCCAAGTGGTGCCACCACCAACAGTGCCAGTGCCTTTTTCTCCATTCCCTTGCTTTCACCTGGAGGGCTGTGCAGGACACTTGGGACTGCCCCAGGGGTGGAAACAGCCCCACTGTTTGCCATGGACTGATCCAGACTGCACTGCAGGAGGGAGGGACTCCAGAGCACTCAGAGTTCATTGATGACATCACTGCATGAGGGAACACAGCAGGGGAAGTTTTGGAGATCTTCCCCTTTTGCCATCCAATTCTCAACTCGACCCTGCTGGAGTGGGAAGGGGGAGGGAAAGGGGGAGTGAGAGAGCAGGATCTGTCTGGATCTTGGTGGGGACAATGAACTGGGGAGTCCCATTCCTGAACCATTACAAGGTAGAAGGGCCTCTCTTGTCACATGAGCTCCAGCAACACCTACCCAAACACCCACCTAACCAGCCCTGCTGCCAGGTGAAGATCTTCCCTAACATTTCAATCCAAGCCATCCATAATTGCTCCATCTTTTAAGTTACTTAGAACCACCTGTGAAAAGAAAACTAAGCAGTCTAAGACAGGGATTGATGGCCTTTCAGATTTGCTTTCACTCTCAGACAAGTTCCTAGGAAGAACATGCCATGCCAGCTGTCCCTCCTCCCCTCCACATACACTTCTCCATCCACTGGAGAGCCCAGTTCACCAACAACAGGAGCAGCCTCCTTCATCCTTTGTACTTAGAATCATGGAATGAGGGAATTATACAGTGGTTTGGGTTGGAAAGAACCTTAAAGACCATCCAGTTCCAACACCCCTGCTGTGGGCAGGGACACTTTCCACTGTCTCAGGTTGCTCCAAGCCCTGTCCAACCTGGCCTTGGACACTTCAGGGATGGGGCAGCCACAGCTTCTCTGCCCAATCAGTGCCAGGGCCTGCCCACCCTCACAGGGAAAAATCTTCTCAGTATCCCATCCAACCCTGCCCTCTGGCAGTGGGAAGCCATTCCCCTTGTTCTGTCCCTCCCCTGTCCAAAGCCCCTTTCCAGCTCACCTGGAGCCCCTTTAGGCAATTGTGGGGAGAGGTGTCCCCAAGGCTTTCTCTTCTCCAGGCTGAACAATCTCCATTGTTGGATGTCTTCACCCTCTCTCCACTGAGGCACAGGGATGGCAGCAGCTGGGGCTGCCCAGCCCAGGAGACTGGGGTGGAATCAGCATCTCTCCGTGGCCTCTGCCAGCAGGAAGCTCCTGCCAGGCCCTGGGGGAGCAGGGTGGCACAGTGACATTTCTGTAACAGGCAGCATCAGTGACAGTGTGTGCACTGCCAGAACCAAGTGGCATCAGGCAAACTGCCTTTGTTCAACAGTGCCAGCCTAGAGGGAGAAAAACAGCACCATTACCAGTGAGGCAGGAGACAGGTATGAGCAAGGTGCCAGCCATCCCAATGCAAAAGGTTTTAGGCACTCACTTGGGTCACAGTCAGCTGCAGGAAGTTGCTTTCCCAAGGTTAAGAAGCCTCAGTAAACTTTCTTTTTATGTTTGAAAGACAGGACAGATATTTCTGGGTGTCAGATCAGGATCATCTCCAAGAGGGAAGGCCCTGCCTTCAACAGTTCCCCATGGAAATTCTCTGGGGTTTTGTGAACACTGGAATTTGCTAGAAAGAAAGGCCTTCCCCTGCTGCAGAGATTCCCAAACACACAAGTGACTGTTCACAGCCTGCAGGCCCGACACATTCTGGGACACTTCCTACAGGGCAGGCCAAACAGGGACCACAAAGGCCAAAAGGGATGAGCATCACCCATGGGAAGCACAAGCTTCTAAGGGCAAGAGAAGGCACGTCCATGAGTTAGACAAGATCTGCAGAGATTTCTCACTGCTTGTGTTGCATGAGGCAGTAGCAGTCTCCTGGAAAAAACAATTATTTTAAGTCATTTTCCCAGCAATGGAAATAAACCCGTATTTCAAATCCTATTTACAAAAACAAGAGCCAGACAAACTCAAGTGTTGTATGAAAGTATGTTTATTCCAAAGCTAAATTTCTCACATAAAACAATGCCTGTGAACAGCAGCATTGTCCCTGACAGATCTCCAACAGCCTCCAGGGCTTGGGGTCCCAAACCACCCAACAGAGCAATCACAAATCTCTTCTCTGAGTTGTCAGGAAGGGGAGGGAAACGACAGAAAACAGATACGTGGCCACTGGCACCATTTCAGAACTTGTGCCTGCTCACAAGAGGAGCAAATGAATCAAGACACTTTGCAGGGAGATTAATGCCTGCCCAAACATCCCACAGAACACCCTGCTCTGTGCAGACTGCCTGCAAAGGAGCAGCTGCCTCTGTCAGGACAGAGCTGTGCTGTTCCTGCAGACAGAAACCAGGGCTGCTGGATTTAATCATCTGCTGAACTTCTTCCAAGGCCTGAAGTGGTGCAGAGGCCGTGTCAGTGAGGAGCTCCCTGGTGAGCCCCTCTGCTCCCAGCTGACACCCTACAGGGCATTCCCTTCTTCCCCCAGCCTCAGCCTCTTGGAGAGGTGCTTGCTGATGGCCAGGAGGGGGTTGGATCTGTACTGGGGATCGGTGAGAACCTCATGAAACCGGGCCACTTCCTCCTCTCTGAGGAAAGAAAAATCACACACACAAATTCTCCAAGTGCCTCGTGCAAAAGGAACTGAGCAGATAAGGACCAAAGTCATAAAGCAGCAGATTTCTGTCCAGACAGAGTGATCCTGGGTGTAAATCTCAGAGAGAGACAGTGCAAGAAATAAACCTAATTTAGCCAAGGGCAAAGCTCAAATTGCTGCCAGCTTTGTGGGAGACAGAGACTTGATCCCATGCCACAGAGACAGAAACAATCACGTTAGTGTCCAGCATCACTTGGAAATGGTTATTTTAGAGCTTTTCCCTGGTAAACCAAAGGACTGTGGGTATCAGGTAAATCACTAGGAATGAAAATTACTTCAGATTGCACCAGCACAGAATCAGATTTTCCTTTGAAAGGTCACCTACTGAGTTTCTTTACTGCTGAATGCTGAGGGTTGGCAATGCTACATGTAACACCAGTCAAGACACCACGGGAAGAGCACGACAGAATTACCTCTGCAGAGGTGGGCACAGCTGCTTGCTGTGGAAATGGGCTTGTCTTAAAAAGCAGCAAGCAGGGAAGCACAAGAACAGAGCAAAAGGGTGAAAGAAAACCTGTGAGTTTTCATCCATTGCAGCATCTCCATCTCCCTCAGAGTGCCACGCTCCCCACGGCCTTGCCAGACACAGGTTTGTTGGCATTCAGCTACTCCCCTCCCAAGTATGGCCCTTCCCTTCAGTGCCAGCCCTGTCCCTGGCAAAGGAACAGAGCAGCTAAACATGAAGCTTGGGTTGTGGCAGTTGGGGCAATACAGTGAGCCTCAGGGAACCTCCCATCCTAACTAAAATATCCTGGGAAGGAAACCTCAAGACCTTCCTCCAGACTTTTTCCCTCCTAAGAAGCAGACACTTCCCAGACCACCAAAAGGTAAAGAAAGGCAGAACTGAGCAAGGAAGGCATCCCAGCACCAACAGTGGCCAGTTTCTGTCAGAGAAGGGTATTCAGAGTGTGCTGGAGAGCAGTACTGGCAGCTGCAGCCTGACTGTTCAGCCTCAGTTTGAAGCTGAATGGCTCAGAACTGACTGAAATCCTGGAAACATGAAAGCAAACGCTGCCAGATCACAGTGCCCAGCCCCAGGAAAGCTGTGCTGAGGGAAAATGAGGTTCTTGATGCCCAGTGGCAGTATAAACCACCCAACAGATTATACAGAGGAATAAGCAGTTGCCAGACTAAGCTCAGGAATTAAACTCTCCATCCTTGTTGATACTCAAGCCATGTGGACATGGCCCTGGGCAACCAGTTCTGGGTGACTCTGCTTGAGCAGGGGAGTTGGACCAGGTGACCCCAAGGGTCCCTTTCAGTCTCAGCCACTCTGGAAGGCTCAGTAAGGACTGGACACTGAAAACTGGGTACTTACAGGAGCCGATGTTTCTGAGCTTGTTTCATCAGACAGAAGTCTGATGGTTCTGCCTTTGCTATATGGCTGTGGAGAGAAGAAACAAAACAAGTGAGTGAGTGTTAGAGAAGAACAGTAATTTAGCAATGGCTGTGGAGATGGAAAGAGTCCAGGAATTCTGCATCTCCCTTCCCAGAAAGGATAGGTAATTGTCCTGAAAGGCAATTATTTCCATAGCCAGGCACTGCACAGAAATGCAAACTCCTCCTGACACAGACTGACAGAGCAGGAGGCATTACAGAAAAACCAGATCACTCAGTTCCAGAGCTGCTCATTAGCTGCCCATGCCCAGATCACTTTCTGCTTATCGCTGACCTCCAGGTCAAACTGATCCTGTTGCTGAGAGAAAAGATGCCACAGGTGCCACATTTGCACAGCTCATGTTCCCACCAGCGCTGCAGAGCTCTGGCCTCTTCTTGCTGAGTGTCCATGGCACTGTCTGGAAGGTTTGGCAGAGCTCTGGCCTCGGCAGCCAAACCTTCCAGACAGTGCCCTGGACACTCAGCAGGAAGAGGGCACTGCCAGCCCTGCTCTGGATCCTGCAGCAGGACCACTGGG
The DNA here is from genome assembly GCA_035583235.1 of Hafferia zeledoni. Lineage (NCBI taxonomy): Eukaryota > Metazoa > Chordata > Aves > Passeriformes > Thamnophilidae > Hafferia > Hafferia zeledoni. Next base: position 1,098,456 of record JAWWEV010000002.1, read on the forward strand.
ATGTAACATGCTGGAATGCAGGACGGTGCACCACGTGCAGGGGAGGGAAGGCAGCAGGTGTAGATTAACTCTCTGTAACCCATTCCTTATTCCTGGGCAAAGTCCAAGGAGACCAGAGGTGTAATCCCATCCCACATGGTGCCCGATGCCAAGCAGAGATTTACCACAAACCCAGTGCTGAGACACACAGGAAGGGTAGAAATTCCTTTTGGGGCATGAAGTGCACAAGGGGACCTGCTGGTAGAACTGGACATTAAGGAAAGGAGAAGAAATTTCAGTTCTTTAGGACAACACATACAGAAGTTAGCAGGAGAAACAAGTTGGGAAGAGGGTTTGCCTCCCACCCCTCTGCTGGGCCAGGGCTCAAGGAGGAATCTTCCCCTAACAGTGAGTGCTGGGGGGTAGAACCCCCCACACCTGATCTGCCCCAGAGGTTGGGAAACACGACAGTTCCTCACCTTCTCCTCAAGACAGCAGGATCTGGTCTCTTCTTGGCAGTGTTACAGTGACCTCTTCCTATTTCCCTCTCTCTCCATCCTGTTATTTTGCCTCTTTTTCCCCCTGTTCTTCCTTCTCTCCTACTCTCTTGCCTTATACGCCTTCACCTCACTCACTTCCATCACCCCTCTCTAGTCAATTAGCTCCTGCTCATTTTCCTCTCCTCTCACTCCTCCCATTTTTAACAGCTCAGCACAGGACCAGTCTCTTGTCCCAGTTTGCCTGGAATGCTCACAGCAGCTCAGAGAAACCCCTTTCCAAGCTGGGTGGCAAATCAGGGTCACCAGAGCAGGGCTTGCCTCACCTGTGTGTGCCACCAAGTCACCATGGCAGCCCCTTCAGAGATGAGCAGCTCTGCAGAGGGTGACAAAGCCAAAGGGAAGCTGTTCTAGAGCATATCCCAGGCTGGATTTCCCTCCAAAACCACCAGCACGCTGCCTGTTCTCCTGGACCACGTTAGCAGCCCAGTTTCATTACACTTCATTGCCTTCATTCATTATAAAACAGAATAAAAACCTCCCTGTAATGCGCTTTTACCCTGCAGGAGATCAAATTCCTGGAGAATCTAATCTTTTATTAATAATGATGACAAATCACCAGAGTATTACCCTTCCTTTCTGCAACGATTCAAATCCTATAAAAGCCTCCTCTGATTATTTCAAACACTTCTGCACACACATCCAGGAAGCCAGAAGCCAACAAGGGCACAGAGAGTCCTGTTGCTCCTCCATGCCAGTACCGAGGGGGTTGGTTTGGGGTTGGCATGGCACAGGCTGACACCATCCAGTGACAAACTTCCACCTCCACTGTGCCAACTGTGGCTTCCAGAAGGACAGAGTAGGGATTCCACACCCTCAGAGGGGGTCTGGGCAGGGGAGGGAGGGAGCTGGCAGTGCATCTCCGAGGGTGCCAGGTTGGAAACTCCTGCAAGGTCACCAAACCCTTCCAGGTGTGCCACACATTCCTTGCCATCAAGTGTACTGCAAAACAGAAGGGCATTGCTGGTGCTGGGAGGAGTATTTTGGCCAGTGATTTGCCTTAAACCATCCCATGGCAGATGGACAGAGAGGGATAACACTGCAGGAATTCTGTCTGGAGAAGAGAAGGATCTGGAGGGACCTTAGAGCCCCTTCCAGTGCCTAAAAAGGCTCCAAGAGAGCTGGAGAAGGGCTTTGGACAAGGGATTGGAATGACAGGATAAGGGGGAATGGCTTCCCACTGATAGAGTAGTTTTAGACTGGATATTGTTGGGGTGTCCTGCACAGGGCCAGGAGCTGGACTTGATCCTGATGAGTTTCTTCCAACTCAGCATATTCTATGATTCTGATAAGAAATTCTTCCCTGTGAGGGCAGTGAGGCCCTGGAAGAGTTTTCCCAGCAAAGCTGTGGCTGCCCCATCCTTGGGGCTTGGAGCAACCTGGGTTGGTGGGAGGTGTCTCTGCCCATGGCAGGGGTGGAATGAGATGAGCTTTGAGGTCCCTTCCAACCCAACCCATTCTGCAGTTGTAAGACAATCACACAGTCACATCCTCTCCATCATTTGCTGCTCAGAGATCTTGTGCCAGCTGCACTTTACAGACATGCAGCCAATCTCCCCAGAGCTGTTCTCTCTGGATTTATCAGGTGCCACCTGAACAAACAAGCTTCCCTCAGCCCTGACAACCTGCAAAGCAGCAGCCTCCTGCTTATACTAAACCTGTTACTCCATGTATTTGACATCCTTTAATTCTCATGCTGGAAAAGGTCACGTCATGACAGAAAGGGGGAAAAGCCACCTACTCAACTCAGGTAAACCCTGGCCAAAAACTCCAACCAACTCTCAGTGCTTTGTAAGATTTGAAACTCTGTGTGTACTTCTGTTCATTCCCACTGAAAGAGTGGGCAGGCTGACTAAATGGTTGGATATAGGAGAAAAAAAAAGATAAAAAAAAAAAGCTTTTCAAAGAATTAGAAGCTAAGTTAAGGGAAATGTTTTTCTATACTTAGCTGTGAGGTTTGTAGCTGCTGTTTGTCTGATGAGTGGCTTTCCAGGAGCACAGAGAGCAGCCAACTCAGCCTTGCCCTTGGCCAAACTCACAATACAAGACAACAGGCAAACAAAGATTCTGGCCAGAGTGTAAAGCTCTGCTCAAAGGCCTTGAACCACCTCAGGAGAAAGCCTGGGGGGAGGTCTGGAAGGACAATGTCAGGCTGTAAAACACCTCAGGTCCAGGCTATCAGGTAAGCTGAGCAGCATCACACTCTGGACACCAGTGTGTCACTCCTGCAGCTCCCAGGACACCTGGATGCTCCCAGCCTGTGTCATGCCAAGCCTCATCTGAACAATATGGTTCCTCTTTTAGCTGTGGGTTCAGAAGACACGTTTCATCTTCTTTTCTTGTGTCAGGTTGTCCCAGTTCAGCAGGTGGGACCAGTTGATCCCTGTGTGGGTGTGACCAAAGCTGTGGATTCCACACCCTCCATTCAGTGCCCACCAACTGTTCCCAAGGGCCCATTGGCAGCAGCTGCCCAGGGCACAGCTGAGCCC
>JAWWEV010000002.1:1133849-1144564 GCA_035583235.1 Hafferia zeledoni
GCCCGCCCCTCGCCATCGCCTCACCCTCCCTCCCCATCCCTCCTCAGCCCTCCTCACCCCGCCCCAGCCCGCCCCAGCCCTGCCCATCCTGGAAGCATCCCAAGGGTGATGAGGTGTCTGCTCAACACGCCGAGGGTAAGCCCAGACACTGGGAGACTCCAGCAGAGCCAGCCAGAGACCAGGCTGCCAGGGTAGGATTGAAAACAAGTCTTAAAACTTCATGCAGAGTTTATTTCTGTGGTTGAAACAGCAGCAAATACCTGGCGAGCCCCCCAGGGAGCCCAAACACCCGCCAGACTGCGGTCATGGGCACCCCAACAAAGCAGCTCCAGCCCCAGCTGTGCCCCTCCACACACAATGCTGAGCTGCTTCCACTCCCTCCAAGGTGAGTAAAAAGCTCCAAGCCTGGATCCATGGTGGATTTGATCCTAATAAGCCCTGACAGGTGCTCTTTCCTTAATGCATCTTGGTTTTCCTCATTTTGTGCCCTCCCCATTGCCTTCTGAGCTGTGTGTCCCAGACCTGACACTGGCCACAGAAGTGTCCAGCTGGTGACCCTTGTGGGTACCAGGGAAATGTGGGGAGAGGCCCCTGGGAAGGTGCTTGGAAAGATCACAGAATATCCTGAGTTGGAAGAGACCCATCAGGATCATTGATTCTAACTCCTGGTCCTGTGCAGGACACCCCAAGAATCCCACCATGTGCCTGAGAGCGTTGTCCAAAGGCTTCGTGAACTCAGACAGGCTTTATGCTGTGACCACCACCCTGGAGAATCTGTTCCAGTGCTCATCCACCCTCTGGGGAAAGAAGAACCTTTTCCTGATATCCAACCTAAACCTGCCCTGACTTGGTTCCAGCCACCTCCTCAAGTCCTGTCACTGGTCACAGAGAGCAAAGATTGCTGCTACCCTTCCACTGCCTCTCATGAAGGTGTTGAAGACTACACTGAGGTCTCCCCTCAAACTCCTCCAGGACAAACAAACAAACTGACCTCAGTAGCTCCTCATAAGGGTTCCCCTCCAGACCCTTCACCATCTTCTTTGCCCTCCTTTGGACACTCTCTAATGGCTTAATGTCTTTCCTATATTGCGGTGCCCAAAACTGCCACAGCATTCAGGGTGAGGCCACCCCAGGGCAGAGTCCAGCGTGACAATCCCCTCCCTGGGCTGGCTGGTGATGCTTTGCCTGATGCTCCCCTGGACACAGATGTCCCTCCTGGCTGCCAGGGCACTGCTGACTCCTCTTCAACTGCTGCTGACCAGGACCCCCAGGTCCCTTCCCACAGATGCTCTCCAGCCTCTCATTCCCCAGTCTATACACACAGACAGGGCTGTCCCATCCCAGATGCAGAATCCCAAACTTGCCCTTGTTAAACCTCATTTCTACACTGCCATTCCCAGATACCTGGTCACAATCAAATGTACCCCTGTGTAAATACTACAGGGTTGAAAGTGCAAAATATTTCTGCGGGTGGAGATCCCACAACTGGCTGAATCTGCTCTTTTAGCTGGAATATGTGGCTGAGGTACACCAGGGAATCATGGAATTACTTAATCCCTAGGGCTGAAACGGACCTTAAAGATCATCTTGTTCCACTTCCCTACCACTAGACCAGGCAGGTCCAAGCCCTGTCCATCCTGTCCTAGAACACTTCAGGGATGGGGCATCCAGCAGATTTAATGTGTGTCAGGGATAGAAAGATTTAATATTCATCAGGAATAGAAAAAAACAACAGGAGAACATCTGTTACCCTGCTGTAGGCTGGGTGAGCATCATTTAGGGGCAAAGGCCCAAAATAACATCTCTGATCACCCAAATCAATGACCTTGGAGAACAAACACTCTGAGAGTATCCAACTGGATGCCCAGCTCCCCAACCCAGCTACTTGAGTACATCTTGCAAAAACCACAGCAGTCCTGCTGTCAGGGGTGGTGGGAAACACAATCCACTCTAGTAAAAGTAAAAAGAGGAACCAATAAAAATAAGAGCAGCTGAAAGAAAATAGAAAAAGGAATGTTTAACAGCTAAAAATGCTTACAGACAGGCTGGGGAGCTGTGACCAAGCACATGTCCCCAGAGCAGCTGCAGCACTCAAGGCCAAAGCTGCAGGAACAGCTGGGAGGAACTGGGATATGCCAGTGAGCTTCAGCTTTGGCTACAAGGACCATGGTACACCCACTCTGCTCCTGCTGCTCCCACTCCGGGGGCTCCCAGCTCTCCCACCCTCTTCCCTCAGAAGAGGGAATGGTTGGACAAACCCCATGAAACAAGTGAGGAGGAAAAAACAGCTCGTTAAGGGTGTCGTGCAACACAAAAGCAAAGTTACAACCGCTCACTCAGCAACACTTCCTTCCCTCAGATTTGCAACCCACACCGCTGGCAGGAAGCCCCACCAGCCTTCCCACCTTCCTCCGCCCCAGCCCACCCACTCCGGGCCTGGGGGCTGCTCTGCAGCATCGAGCTGGGGGGAGCACCATCATCCTCAGACTCCGCTCCCACCATATCCCACCTCAGCTGCTCCAACACTCCCATCCCACTGCCAGCAGTACTGAGATGCTTTCCTGCTGCTCGTGGCTGTGAGGAAACCAAGCCAGAGCTCTGCTACCTCCTTTAATAAAAGCACTAACCCACTGAGCATCTATCAGGGCTTGGGAAGATTTTGCTTGCACTGCAATTTCTTTGCTTGCTAAGAAAGGAAACCCAGCTCTGTAACTGTAACACAGCAGCAGCTGAACAGCATCAGGGTCTTTAATGCCTCAAGATCCCTGGCCACGGCAGAGAGTTGGAAGGAGTTGGTCTGTAAGGCCCCTTCCAACCCAAACACTTCTGTGCTTCCATGATAATGCAACATGTTGCGTCAACATCAGCTTCTTTGGAGGGGAAACCTACAAATAATTAGCGAAGCCTCACATTAATTAGCTTTAAAAAAAGATCTACAATCCTGTATGTTTTCTAAATGACTTAATTATTTCCTCTGCAGTGCCCTGAAGAGGTTTAGAGAAAGTTGCCAGGAGGTGGTTCCTCTCTGCTCAGGGAAATGCAGTTGCCATTGCTTTGGGAGGAGTTATTGCAGCCAGCACAAGAAAATTTGAAGGCTGCTCAAAAAAAATTTCCCACACAGCACTCAGCTTTGCCACAGTGAGGAAGGCACCTGCATCCTCTGCGGTGCAAGGAGGCCACGCTACCCCAGCACAAACATTTCAGAGCCCAGCCCCAACCTGAGGGGAGCCAGGGCTGCCAATACCTCTCAAAAGAACTAGTTTTCCCCACTACCAGCTTTGTTTGCACACTGGGGGCTGGGATGGTCCCCAGCAGCTCGGTGAAAGGTGCCCGGTGGACAAGAAGGGAGTGGGAGGGCTGCAAGCCCTGTGGGTAGCCCAGGGAGCTCAGCCCCAGCCCCACAGGGCAGGATGCTGCTGACGGTTTGGCTGGGGTGAGTAGGACTGGCTGGGTTTTGGGGGGAACACGCCCTCCCACAGCCACCACTCTGACTTCCTCCTTCCCCTAGAGAGGCAGAAATAGGAAAGAAAGACTGGGGTATGTCACAGAGCTCCGGATGCCTGGCTGCTTTTCCCACCCAAGCTTGAGAAGGTGAGACCATCCTCATCCCAGCCCAAACACAGGAAGGAGGTGAAGGCTGGACGCCAGGCGAGTACAGCATCTCTAGTTTCTACACTTGTGTTCCTCCTTTCTGGTGGGGTGGCAGCCAGGCAACAAAGAAGGTTTGTAGCTCTGGTGTTTCCAGGGAGTTGTTTCATAATTTCTGATCTAACTCTGGTCATTTGAACTCAGGGAGCTTCAGGGAGCTTGGCATGGTGTCCCTCGCACAGGCAGGTCAGTCTGTGTGGCCTTTGTAAAGGCAGCTTGCCTGGGCTGTAATGGTTTTGCTTTTTGGAGCCTGGAACTGCAGGTGGCTACTGTGGGGAGGATGTCAGACCTCAAAAACCCCTTTCCTCACCATCCCATGGGCTGAGAAAGCAGAGCAGAGAGGGTGCAGTGAGCTCCTCCCATGCACTGGGGAGAGTCACGTGGGCTGTGTGCCCACCTGCAGCACCAGGGCTGGGCCCTGTGCCAGTTCCCCTTCTGGGACCCTCCTCTTCCTCGTGGGGTCTCACTCACAGCCTGCAGGATGTGGTGGGAAAGAGGGAACTGAGGTGGAAGCATGGCATGAGGGCAGTGGGGACAGCTGTCTGGGCATGGTGTCACCACCCATTGCAGGGACTGGGTATCCTTGCCCTCCTGTGGGGGAATAGCTGGGAGAGGGAGCGAGACCCTCACCCTTCTTCTCCATACCTCTGTGTGCTGCACACATCAAGTGGCCCCGGGCAGAGCAGGTTCTTCCCAACATCTCAGTGGCTCTTGGGTGCAGATGGAATGTGGGGCACACCCCAGGTGTCAGGGAAGAGCAACCTGTCCCTTGCTTTTGATGCTTTTTCCAATGTCACAGCCACAGCTCCCAACCTCCTGGCAGGTGAGAAGCAAGGAGGTGAACATGTGCAGTGACACCATGCCCTGCAGCCAGCATGGACACTGGAATGTGGCTGCTGCAAGGTGTGGGGAGGCCCTAAATGGTGCTTTTTGCTCTCATAGCTGTCACATCCTGCTTCACACATTGGTTTTGCACTTTTCTGCCTTCATTCTGGTGCTGCTAGGAGTGATCTCAGTGTGCTGGAGAGTGTGGTGTCCCCACACTACCCAGGGCAGGACAGCCAAGCAGGGCTCTGACCCAGGGAGACCCAGCAGCACAAATCCCCTCCTTCCCTCCCTCCCAGGGCAGGGCAAGGGTCCCACAGGCACCCAGGGACCTTGGTGCTCAGAGCCAAGGGACACCACAGACTAGTTAGGGGCTTGGGGCACACTGGAGAGAGCTTACCCCACACATCTGTCCTCTGAGGCTCTGGAGGCTGCTGGAAGGAAATAGAGATAAAATATATTCATATTTCCTATAATAGTACATAGGAATATATACATTCTTTTTATATATTAAAATACATTTGTATATTTGTAATTTTTTATATTTGCCCTGCAATTTCTATACGTAATACATCAAATATATATAAAAATACATACAATATATGTAAAAATACATACATACACACACTGAGTGTGATACCCTGCGTGGACTGGGGAAGTCCTGTGTATGGCCACCTGCCTGGCTGGGGTCTACCCACAGCACACAACTGAGTGTGAAGAAATGGCCTCAAGTCAACTGACACCCACTCTCCCATTCTTGCTGTGCCCAGCTCTGGTCATTTCCCTGCTGTACTTGGGGTCTGGGACTACTCAGTTTGGGGGGTGGGAAGGAGCAGCACTGCTGGGGGTGGTACCAGCCCCTCTGTCACAGCATGATGGTGATGCAGCAGCAGAGATGCTTGGAGGAAGTGCCCAGGGGCACTGACACTCGTGGCTCCTCAGTGTTACAGGTGGATGTGCAAACACCCCAGGAGTCCTCCCTGGATACTGGGAGGGTGTCCTCCTGTTTTGCAGGAGGACAGATGTCCAGCAAAGCACTGATGGGGAGTTGTGGCTAACAGAATGCAGGACTCATCCCTTCTGTTGAGCACTCAGTTTATTTATAGCAACAAGATCGCTGCTGGCACCAACACTTCCCCTTCAGCCCTATTTATAAATCCCAGCTTGCTCCTCCATGCAGCACAGCATGGCTCCATCCCAGTGGCATCCCCCAGCATACCCTGAGTGCTGGCATGCCCCACCTCTGTGCCCTGGCCACATGCAGGACAGCACCCAGTTTTTAATTTGTGCCCCTTCCCCAAGGCAACCCTCCCATCTTCTGGCCCGCACGCTCCTGGAGAGCATCTTACCCTAAGAGAGATGCTCCACTAAGGGAGTACCCTGGTGGCTTCTGCAAAAGGCTCCTGCTGAAGCAGATCCTGAGCCTCCCAAGGCATGTGGTGAGAAGCTCAGAGCTCAGGGCCAAGGAGGACCCCCTGATGCCACCATGCAGCCCTGGCCAGGAAGCAGAGCCTGGTGGCAACATGCCCTGCCCTTAGACGGCGTGCTCGATCTCGGCACCACACTCCCAATCCCAGGATGAAAGTGGCTGTGAAGCTCTGCAGTTCTGCTCCTTCACACCAGCACAGGAGGATGGACTGTGTGCACTCATCTGCTTGCCTGAATTTATGGAAAAGAAGAGAAAAAAAATTAACACCACAGGTAGAGCACCGCCAGGAGACAAGACACAGGACTGGTGGTGACTGTGCATGTCTGGGGTGGGCTGAAGGGCTCATTGCAGGGTTGAAGGAAATGCTGCCAAGTTCTGGGGCCCTGCTCATGCAGTGAGACCAGAAACCTGCTTTGCACTCCTCTGAAGGCTGCAAGAGGCAGACAAAGGCAGAAGCCCCACTTGTTCTCTTTGTGAGTTACCCTGCATCACACACGCACCCACCCACACACCAGGCTGCAATTTCCCTTCATGGCAGAAGAGAAGAAATGTTCAGCTTCCTGCTGCTGCTCTTTCCCAGCATCAGGGTGTGCTTCATGATCTTGTGACAACAGCAAGAAACCACTTTGGGGATGAAAAAGGCATCTAAATCCATCTTACGACATGAACCCAAATTACAATATTTGATAGCAGCCAGCACTGGGGGTGTGTTGAGGTTCCCACTTTATTTCTGGGATTTGGGAGCTTTTTTAATTCTGTTTTAATTGAAAACTTACTCTGTTCTTTGAGATGGGTCTGTAAGGAGGAAACTATAGCAAGAATGAGGAGCTCACAGAGCTCTATCCCGTTGCTGCCCCACACGTTGGCGTGGCAGCAGGAATTAAACACTTGGAAACACAGAGCAGGTGGAACAGCAGGAGCTCATTAAGTCTGTGGGTTTGGTCCCACACAGCCTGAGTGAGAACTTCTGGCTTGTAGCCAAACTGGGGCCTAATTAGGCACATTTGGGGTGTTGATTACTGAGTGCTACAGGAAACGGGCAGAAGCCACTTTTCCCTCCTACAAGCTCACACTGTGCTTGCAGAATCTGGAGGTGACAGAGATGTGTGGGGACAGCTAAGCACAGTGTTTGTCACACAGACAGGGGCGTTGCAGCCATGAAAATAAATGATACCCTTAAAAACTTCCCAAGAGGGACTGTGCTGTTGGACAGGCACTTGCAGAGGATACCTTTGTGAAGAAAGGCTCTGTCCACCCACCACAGGATGGTCTCGTGCCAGACAGGGCAGAGCGAGCTCCTGAGCCATGTTACCATGAGATTTTGGCTGCGTGACCACAGAGGTGCTTCTCGTTGACTGCAGCTGCGTGGTGTTGGCTGTGGGGCTCTGCCAGGGAGACTGGCTCCAGGACAAGGTGGGCTTCTAGATGGCTCCTGCCATAATCACTGGTGGCTTTAGAGTCCTGCCACATCTCCAAGTCTGTACCACAGTGGGTTACCAAACCTCACTGTGCAAATGTTACCCACCGACCGACCTCGACATTCTCTCTGCCCTCTGGAGGAAACAGACATTCTTTCAAGGCTGACCAGTGGCGTCCTCAGCTTGTCTGGTATCTTACAGAGGCTAATGAGTTAAGACAGGACATCCTGACATCCCAGAAGGGAATCTGGGCAGCCCTACATACTCAAATGTCTCAGTGCTTTTTGAAGGTTTCCCTTGTCTTCTCATTTCCATGCCACTCTTTGCTGTTTATTCGGCCAGTTCACAGGAGAGGGTGATGGCAGGAGCCAAGGACTGATTGTTTTCTTGCTCAGGGCAGCGTCGGAGCTATTTTGAAACTGGTGACTTGGTTTTCAGACACTGTGACTAATACTGTGAGAAAGGGTGACGTTTGCTGTTCCTTTAGACTTTCTTACTCCTTTTTCTTCCTCTAACAAATTCCTCTTTTCTCACTTCCCCATGTGTATCCGTGTTGCAAGGCCACTACACTGTTACATTAGTGACAGTGTACAAGAAAGGCAAATGATTCACACATGAGTGGTCACCACCTGGAACCCAACCCGGCAACACCCCTCTTGGGCACTGCAAAAATTAACCCTGTCCTAGCCAGAACCAGGGCAGGTTGCCACACCAGCAGGCTGGACCACTTGAGCCAGTCTCTCTGCTTTCCTAGGACTGTGTTGGAGACCCTTGCTTGTTTGAAATCCTCAGCAGGAAAACTTGTATTAATTCCCTACAAGGAATACTTAATTTCCTTGATGACTCTGTCAAATGTGAAGCAATTAGTAATAGACCTTTTTAACCCATGTATCAAGCACACAACGCTAGTTAATTAATAGGAAAGGTCCTTTTGTTAATTTTGGTTCAAATTTCCATCTGAATATAGCTTGACACAGAAGGGGAAAAATTTCACATCTAGTAAAAACTAGATGTAGTGCTTGAGATTTCACACTGTTATATACAAATATAGGGAGAAGAGTGACCTTACTGTGGGGTAACATATATAGGGAGAAGAGTGACCTTACTGTGGGGTAACATATATAGGGAGAAAAGTGACCTTACTGTGGGGAAACTTTACTGGGGACTTTCAGTACCTGAAAGGTACCTTCAAGAAATCTGGAGAGGAGCTTTTTACAAGGGCATGTGATGATGGGACAAGGTGGTCACAGGAATGCTTTTTGCCTTACAGAAAATGCCACGTGGCCACTGCCTCCAGCTGCCAGCAGTGACCTGGGTGCTGCTGCTGGTGACCACAGGTGAGCACGACCTGCCTTCCTCATGGCACCTTACATGGGTAGTGAAATAGAGGGGGGACCCCAAGTGCTGCCCAGCAACAGTGGGACTATGGCATTGAGAGATGTGCAGGTGTGCAAGGGCCAGATCCTGCACTTCCTGGGATCTGGAGTCAACTCAAGCCAGCCCAGCAGAGTGTCAGGGAGGCAGGTGAGGATCCTGCCAGGGCCCCCAGCATGTGTTTTATAGGCAGGGCAGGCTCAGGACAGCATAAGTGCCTGGTGCTGGGTGTCTGAGCATCTGTAACCTCCCCAGGTGCCCCCCAATGCCAAGTCTGTCTGCTCTCCATTTCAGCCTTTGCCATGGAATGCCCCAAGATGAAGGTGGGGTCATGCAGGGACTGCATCCGATCTGGTCCTGGCTGTGCCTGGTGCAAGAAGCTGGTAGGTCCTTTTACCCTGTCAAGATGGCAATGTTCAGCAGTCAACCAACAGCCAGCAGGATGGTCACTCTGCCTGCTTGGCTCTGCCTGGCTCTGCCTGGCTGCATTGTGGGAGTGTTTCATGTCCTGCATGGTGGGTGGGGCCAGGAGGGACCTGATAGACAGGACCTTTCTCCATCAATACCCATCAAAGGTTTTCTTTTCTCCATCAATACCCATCAAAGCTTTTCTTTTCTCCATCAATACCTATCAAAGGTTTTCTTTTCTCCATCAATACCTGTCAAAGGTTTTCTTTTCTCCATCAATACCTATCAAAGGTTTTCTTTTCTCCCTCAATACCCGTCAAAGCTTTTCTTTTCTCCATCAATACCCATCAAAGGTTTTCTTTTCTTCATCAATCCCCTAGACCTGGTTTGGAGGTTGGGTCATCTTATAATGTGCCTGTCCACCTCCTGCCCCTCTGATTTTTTTCCTGCTGCCATTACCACACACAGAATTTCACCAAAGCTGGCGAGCCAGACTCGGTCCGCTGTGACACCATCGAGCAGCTGGAGCAGAGGGGATGCCCACGCAGCGAGATTGAGTTCCCAGTCAACGACATCACAAGGACACAGGACCAACCCTTAAGCAACGACGTGCAGCTGACTCCGCAGGAGGTGCGCCTCAAGCTGAGGATAGGTATGCTCTGCCTGGCATTCACAACACCCTTGCACTCATGGTCCCTCTGGTCACACCTTTCCACTCACCCCAGACTCAGCTGGGACACAGCAACGTGTTGCAGTTGGCATTTCCTCTCCTTTTGTTCTGAAAGAGAGGAGGGGTGGGTGTTGGCACAAGATGGCACAGCCCTGGCACCCCTGTCCTGTAGGCCAGCCCGCTGCGTTCGAGGTGAAGTTCCGCCGTGCCATGGGGTATCCCATTGATCTCTACTACCTCATGGACCTCTCCTACTCCATGCTGGATGATCTGGAGAAGGTGAAGAAGCTGGGAGGGGAGCTGCTCAGAGCCCTGGAGAGCACCACCCCTTCTCGACGCATCGGTGAGCCTGTCTCTGGCCTGGCACAGCTGGGTGGAGCTGCAGGGCTGGAGAGGGAGGGGGGCAGCGGGCAGCAGGTGTCCTCTGCTCTTTCCCAGCATCAGGATGTGCTTCATGATCTTGTGGCATGAGCAAGAAACCACCCTGGGGATGAAAAAGGCATCTAAATCCATCCCATGACATGAATCCTACATTACTATATTTGATAGCAGCCAGCACTGGGGGTGTGTTGAGATTCCCACTTTATTTCTGGGGTTTGGGAGGTTTTTAAATTCTGTTTTAATTGGAAACTTACTCTGTTCTTTGAGATGGGCCTGTAAGGAGGAAACTCCAACCTCCAGCAAGAATGAGGAGCTCATGGAGCTCTATCCCATTGCTGCCCCACACTTTGGCATGGCAGCAGGAATTAAACACTTGGAAACACAGGGCAGGTGGAATAGCAGGAGCTCATTAAGATCATTAAGATCATTAAGGCTGAGGAGTGTGCGAGGGCAAGGGACATTGATATGTACAGTAGGGCTGATTACAATGGGATGGAGTTCACCAAGGCCAAGTGCAGGTCCTGCCCTTTGGCCACCCCAAGCCCTGCAGCGCTCCAGGCTG
>JAWWEV010000002.1:1149613-1161636 GCA_035583235.1 Hafferia zeledoni
ACCCCCAGCTCCCTCAGCCTCTCCCCACAGCACTTGTGCTCCAGTCCCTTCTCCAGCCTCGTTGCTCTTCTCTGGCCTCGCTCCAGCCCCTCAATCTCTTTCCTGAACTGAGCCCAATACACTGGGCGATGCTCTCCAAGCACAGGCACAGGGAGAGTCACCAGACTGGCTGTGGCATCTGACAAGTTTTCTCCTCCAGAGCGAGGGAAATGTTACTGCGGAGAGTGCGACTGCCTGCCTGGGTATGAGGGCAGCGCCTGCCAGTGCCGGCAGTCGACAGATCTCTGCCTGAACGCCCGCAAGAACGAGTGCAGCCTGCGCGGCAAGTGCGTCTGCAACCGCTGCCAGTGCCAGGAAGGGTACCAGCCTCCCCTCTGCGAGGAGTGCCCCGGCTGCCCCTCGCCCTGCGGCAGATACATGTGAGTAATGTGCATGGAGAGGGCACAGGGGAGCAGGGAACCCCAATATCCCATTGTTTTGGTTTAGCTCAATTGGTTAAAACTTGGCTGTAATAATGCCAAGGTCATGGGTTCAATCCCCTGTGTGGGTCATTGACTTAAGAGTTGGACTCAATGATCCTTGTGGGTCCCTTCCAACTCAGAATAGTCTGGGATATCTCTCACTAGTCTGTCTGTGAAAATGCCAACTGCCCAATTACCTGTCAGAGCCACCCCCTACCCCAACAAAGGAAAGGGAGGGAGAGGAAAAAAAACTAGAAGTGGAACTTTGAAATGGCAAGGGTTTTATATTTACACAGAAGAAAAGAAAATTAAAAACAGAGTATGATGTAACACATACATATACAAATGTGAAAAGAAATAATAACAACTTTACTAAATTGTCCAACCAAATAATACAGATTCCAACCACGCAAACCTCACAAAACCTCCCAAAAACTCTTCCAGAGAAAACTCCCAGCAAGAGAGGAGAAAAATGACCAAGCAAATGTTCCCTCCCTGGATAACCCCGGGGGATGGCAGCAAGGCCTGAGCTGGGCAGGGCAGGACAGGGCTGAGCGGCCTCAAAGGCTGAGCGGCCTCAGAGGCTGAGACAAAGGGCAAAAGGTACAGAAGCTCCACCTCCCTCTCTTTTTGTACTTCTTGATGATGTCAGATGATATGAAATATCTCTTTGGTTGCCTAAGTCAGGTGATGTTTGTCCCTTCTAATCTCTGTCCCATCCTCTGGGCCTGCTGAATTGAAGTCTGGCTGGAACTAAAGCCAAAATTACCACACCCGGGTATGGGCTGGCAAGCCCTGCCTGTCCTTGTGGCCAAAGCTGGGTGAGTGGGTCTCTGCCCTTGCAGATCTGAGCTGTGGCTCCTTGTTTTGCAGCTCCTGTGTGGAGTGCAAGGCCTTTGAGAGTGGCCCCTTTGAGAAGAACTGCTCCCAGGCCTGCCCCAACATCCAGAAGTCTGAGAAGCTGATTGAGAATGGCAGGAAATGCAGGGAGAAGGACTCCCAGAACTGCTGGATCTCCTTCCATATGGTCCAGGACGATGGTGTGGATATGTACACTGTCTACGTCGAACCTGGAAAAGGTATCCCATCCCTGTTTCCTCTGCCCTGCCATGGTGGCCTCGCTGCCTCGCCAAGGGCTGCAGCCCAAATGCTCTTTGTGCCCCACAGAGTGCCCAGAGCCTCCCAACATCGCCCTCATCGTGGGCGGCACCATTGCCGGTGTGGTGCTCATTGGCCTGGTGGTGCTGCTCGTTTGGCGGCTCCTGACGGAGCTGTTTGACCGCCGGGAGTATCGTCGCTTCGAGAAGGAGAAGTCCAAAGCCAAGTGGAATGATGTAAGAGAGCCCAAACGTGGCAGTGGGGTGTGCTGGGACTCTCATGTACACTGGGAGGAGTGAGGTAGAGCTGAGCCCTCCCCACTGGCCTGTTGTCCAGCTCAGCTGGAGTTTGGAGCCTGTGGGTTCTTCTGCCAATGCTGTGTGTGCCATTGGCATGGGAATGGGTGGGGTGGGTAACACTCTGCTGAAAACCCAACCCAGCACAACACAAACCTCTCACTTCTCTCCCTCCAGGCTGATAACCCCCTCTTCAAGAGTGCCACCACCACTGTGGTCAACCCCAGGTTTAATGAATGAGGCAGTGCCTGGCAGCGCTGGGACGCACCATGAGATAAGGAAATGCCACGCTAAGGAAACCTCAAACTAAGGAGATCTCAAACTAAGGAAATCTCAAACTAAGGGAATCTCAAACTAAGGGAATCTCAAACTAAGGGAATCTCAAACTAAGGAGTTGTCAAATTAAGGGAATCCCAAACTAAGGAAATCCCAAACTAAGGAAATCTCAAATTAAGGGAATCCCAAACTAAGGGAATCTCAAACTAAGGGAATCTCAAACTAAGGGAATCTCAAGCTAAGGGAATCTCAAACTAAGGAAATTTCAAACTAAGGAAATCTTAAACTAAGGCTCCCACCTATTCTTTTTCTTCATGGTTTGTTCCCTTCTTCCATGCCAGGCACTGGCTGAGGGGTTGTGCCATGCCAGTATCCTGGCCCAGTGTGTGACAGCTGGGTTAGTGGAGCTGGGAGATGGGAACAGACACAACTTTGGGTGCCATGGATGGGACTGTGGAGCAGGCCTCACCATGGGAACACACAGTGGCTCCTGGATTGGTCACTGTCTCATCTCCTGATACAAACTTTGCCTTCCGTCAGCAATCTTGGACGCCGAGCCCCAAAGCCAGCTGAGCTCACAGAGTGCTTCCAGCTTTGATTTTGAGCTGGAATTTCAAAACTGCCCTGTCTCTTCTGCTCCAGCAGGATCTGCTCCTAGGCTGCTCCATGCCCTCCCCTGCTGCACTGGTCTCCACCACTATGCACTGGTTTCCAAAGAACTCACTGCTAAGTTGGATGTGGAGGGTCCTCCGGGCTGGCAATCCACTCTGGAGGTCGCAGTGATGTGATGGGCCCTAAGGGCTAGTGAGCTTCTCTACCTAGGGATGAAGAGCAGCTGGAGAACATGCACTGAATCTTTTTCCCAAATCATCAGCTGTTTTCTGACATTGCTCCTCTCTCAGACCTACCTCAGGCAAGGCACTGCTTGGCCTCCTGCATGCTTGGCTTACCTTCATCATGCCTTGAAGTCCTCTACACAGCAAGGGGGCAAAGGAGCCACTGTTTGCTCCTTGAAACTTTGGCCCTGAGAAGCTGAAAATTTCCCTACAGATTAAAGCTCAGCCACAGCTTCTTCCACCACCCCCCCCAGAGCACAATCTTCTCCCTGCTCCTCGAACCTGTCAGACATACCAAGAGCCAGCTGTGCAAAACACCTGGCAGTACCTGGAGCATCTTACCCCAGCCACACACAGTAGCCAATTGCTCTTCCTTTGTGGGGTTGTTCCCATGAAACAGCGATACAGTTCCTTATTTGCTTTCAGTTTGGGATGAATTTGCATATAGCTGTACCGTGTCACATCTTCATTTGCACTCTGAAGGGGTTTAACATGAATAAAGATTTAATATATACAGTAAATATATCTGTTCTGGTAAGAAATAGGTACAAGGGCAGCAGCTGAAGTGTTCATAGGAGAAGCAACAGACACACTCTGTCATTGCTGCCACATCTCCCACAGGGGACAGTGCCTGGGAAAGATGCTGGCCAGAGAAACAAGCTGTTTCCTACACTGCTTTGCCATCCTCGCCCTGAAAGGTGCTCCCTTGCAAGCCAAAACCGACTTACTGAATGATGCAGAGCAGTTCTTGTCCCTGCCCACCCGGTGGCAGCTCTGTGTAAACCCCCTCCAACAAGAGTGTCTGTGCTGCCTCAGATCAGGGGTTAATTTTGGCTATGCCACTGTGAGGGTCTAGGGCAAGGTCTAGGGCAAAGTGTGTCTGATATTCCCCCCAATACTACCCCAGAATGCTGCTATTTTTGGCTCAAGGATCCCGAAGATTTTGGCCTGATTTTGATAAGAGCAGCAATGTGCAGTATGGGCTGGGACACACCAATCAGGTTGTACAATCATGGAATGATTAAGGTTGGAAAAAGGCATTAAGGTCATCGAGTCTAACCATTAACCCAGCACTGCCAGGACCACCACTAAACCATATCCCTGAGGGCCACATCTACACATCACTCAAGACCAGGCTGTCAAGATGAGGCAGATGCAAGAACAAGATACAAAAACAAGAACAAGAGGGCATGGGCTTAAACTCTGCCAGGAGAGGTTTAGGTTGGATATCAGGAAGAAATTCTTTCCAGAGAGAGTGCTCAGGCATTGGAATGGGCTGCCCAGAGAGGGGGTGGATTCCCCATCCCTGGAGGTTTTTAAGATGAGATTGGACATTGCACTTAGTGCCATGATCTGGTAATCACAGTGGGGTTGGATCAAGGGTTGGACTTGATGATCCCAGAGGTCTCTTCCAACCCAACTTATTCTATGATTCTATGATGATTCTATGATTCTATGATTCTATACACACCTGAGCCCCTGGAGAGGCTCTCTGGGCACTCTGTGCCCTAATGGCCTTCTCCCACCTAGGGAGGGAGAGAGACCAAACCACTTCTGAGTTACTGCAGGAGCTGCCAAACTACATCCCAAGAGAAACAGCATCACCCAGCTGAGCCAACAGCCCATGCCTTTGCTTTTATTAGAAGGAGCGACCCTTACACTTAAGCCACTTGTGTGCCAAAGGGAAGATTTCCAATATTCTTCAGATAATGGGACCAGCTCCACAAGTTTTCCACGCAGAAGTCCAAGTTCTGTGCCAGACGCTTTAACAGCAGGCAGGAGCCCCCCAGTCCTGCCGCCCCCACCACGAAGATCCCTCGATTAATTACCTGCAAGTGCAAAGAGAACCCCCAACATCATCAGAGGTTGGCTCCTACCCTGCAGCCCCCAGCAGTGTCACACCTGCACCCACCTGGTGATATCACAGAATCCCAGACTATTCTGAGTTGGAAGGGACCCCCAAGGATCATCGAGTCTGACTCTTAAATCAATGGCCCACACAGGGGATTGAACCCATGACCTTGGCATTATTACAACCAAGTTTTAATCAACTGCCACCAAAGTTCCCCCCCAGCAGCTGAGCAGTGCTGGCACACAGGATGCTCCTGTGAGAATTGTGACACTGGAAGGATGGGCACCACCCCTGACCGACCTTTTTCTGCCATTTCCAGCGCTGCAGTGCCTCATGGTAGCGAATTCGGGTGAAGGTCACCTAGGTGGGGTTGCAGGGGCATGTCAACATCACAGAGCCAGCCAGGAGGAGCTCGTAGCAGCCCAAGGCAGTGGGGACATGCTGGCCTTACCATGGTGTACAGGGGGACAATGGTGGAAGGCATGAGGGCGTGGAGAAAGTTGTCTACGTGCTTCCGGAAGATGAACCACGTGGAGTTCACGTGCTCACGCATCTGCAGCAGAGCAACAGTCCAACAGTCATGCCTTTGCCAGGAGTTCTGGCAGAGCTCCCTTCTGCTTTGCTACCTCTTCCCACTGCCTGTGCTGGAGATCCCAGGGCCTCCCCAGCCCCAGAGGCATTCCCAAGGAGCTCTGGGGCTAAAGCCTGACAGAGTAAGAGCCCAATTGTATCAGGAATTGAAAATGTTGACATTTTGGTCTGTGTTTTTGCTCATGTCACCTGTGAAAAGGTTTATCCTTTTCCTACCAAGTTCTAGGCAACAACAGCTGAGAGAGTGAAGGCTTCATCCTTGAAGACAGAGTTTGCATAAACTAAAGTTGCTCGAGACTCTACTATTGGTTGACAGCCTTTGGAGGAGAGCTGAGAGGGGGAGAGCAAGGAGGAAGAAAGGGAGCAGAGACTGGGACCTCTTTCTGCGGGTGGTGATGGCCACACCTCCCTAGGTAGATGTCTCCAGCAGGCTCAATAAAGGTGAGAGGGCTCGTGCTCTTGGTGTTGGTGGTTTTTTTCCCCAAAAAAGACAGCTGGGATTCCTGCTGTGTGCCAGTGCCTAGAAGATGTAGCCCCTGCCTTGGAGGAGTGTCCTCAGCTGGTAAGACAACCTTACATGAGTAACTCTGGTGAGTGGAGTGCTTACACATTTGGGCTTATTGTTTTAGTCTCCCTCCTTCTCTCCCTTCTCTTTGGGTTCCTGCTATTTGGTTACTCCTATTAATAACGATCCTGTGTTTTCTGAACTTTCAATGGTGTTCAACCTCACTTTTCCAGCCCCTGTAGAACCCACCCAGTTACACCCACCTTGCTTGCTGTGTGCATCCCAAGAGCACTGCTGAGTGCTCAGCCCATGGGACCACAGGTCTCTGTGCTTACCTCCACGTAGTTGTACATGGCTAAATCCGAAATTGCGTGGTCATCTGGCACCCTCAGTCTGGAAAACTCGGGCAGGCAGGCACCTGGGAGGAAAAGCTGCAGGTCACAGGCAGCTCCCTGCAGGTCCTGGCTGCCCTCAGGCTCAGAGGGATGTTCCTCTGCTCTCACTCTTCTCTGGCCACCTCACTCACCAAGGTCATTGTGGAACTGGTCCATTAATTCATCAAAGACCAGACAATCTTCAAAACCCTGGGAGGAAAATTAGAGGGTTAATAGGCATAAGGAGCCACGTGTTCATGAGAAGAGCTCTCATGGATGCTTAGCTGGTGTAGCTGTTTGGTCTCACTGACCACAGCTCCAGAGCAGGAGTCTCACTCTGTCAGGGGTCTTGACAGAAATCCAGAGGTTTGCCTTTTCCAGCAGCCTGGACCCCTCCCTCCCACACAGTCCTCTGTCCCATGAGAAGGTGGCATCACTGCCCTGTCCCCTCTCCTCCCCAGGAGGACACCTTGACTGGAGCTCAACACTGCCAATGCAGAGGACATCAGGCTGTGGGACAGGCCAGCCCATGAACTCCATGGAGCTACATCCTAAAACCAGGCATTTGTGGGTGAAAGGAGTGGGGACCCCACCAACACAGACCAGGGCCAGCCATGAACTTACTGCATTCATGCCCTGTCCGTAGAAGGGCACAACAGCATGAGCAGCATCTCCCATCAGCACGCAGCGGGACCCGAGGTGGTAGGAGGAGCATTTCACAGAGACCATGGCCTGGGCTGGCAGCACAAAGTAGTCACGCTTCAGCTCTTGCCTTCAGGCAAAACAACAGACACTTCACTTGGGGGACCACAAGATGAGAGGAGCACAAGCCATGCCACGTCCAAGCTCAGGAAGCTGAGGCCACAGGCACTGTCAGCTTTGGGATGCAGAACCCAAGCCTGTGCACCAGGCTGTTTGTGGTGGGAAAAATGTGGAAGCCAGGGAAGCTGTTTCATCAACTTCCCCCACTATGGACCAAATGTTTTGTCTGTGGGTTTTAAGCTCTGCATACAACTTGAGTGTTGACATCTCAATGCCCTTACTGGGAGCAGTGGTGGATGTCAGTCATTGCAGGAAGGATAAACCAGAGAATATCTGAGTTTCTAAGTTAATATGAAGTCCTGAGATAAGTCTTCTTAAGAGGAAAAGAAACTGCCTAACACAGCTGAGACCATTGATATCATCTAAAAAAAGCCCAACCCATAATAAATAGATAACTGTGTTGCAAGGCAGAAACATTAATAGTGTGGGCTGGAGCTTGAACTGGCTTGGAAGGCTTCCTTCTTGGCAGGAAAATGAGGACATGCTGAACAGAGCCACAGCCATCAGAATATATGCTGGAAAGGCTGGTCCTGGTCCCCACAGCCACGAGGCCCCCAGGAGGAGTGGGATGCTCAAGCTTTGTGCTGTTTGCCCACAGAGGATGTACCACAACCCCCTCACCAGGGCCCAAGGCTGGCTGATGTGCCCCCTGGCTCTGCAGCACTGTGTGGATGAGTGAGGAGGGCAGAAGGGAACACTTACTCTCCGATGAGGGGGATGGCATCGGGGAAGTAGGTCTGGAAAAAACGCAGCACTTGGTCTCCCGTCGTGAGCTTCTCAAACTCCTCAAAGGGCATGAAGAGAGTGCAGGTGAAGGACTTGTCCTGCCAGCCAGGGAGGAAGGTCAGTAAGGAGACCAGAGGCCATAGAGAGCATGTGGCACGTGGAGCAGCAGCTCAGTGCCCAGTCTGCCACCTACAATGGCAGTGAAGGCCAATGGCATCCTGGCCTGGATCAGCAATACTGTGTCCAGCAGGGCCAGGGAAGAGATTCTTCCCCTGTACTCAGCACTGGTGAGACCACACCTCAAGTGCCGTGTCCAGTTCTGGGCCCCCCCGCAGTTCAGGAAGGATGTTGAGGTGCTGGAGCAAGTCCAGAGAAGGGCAACAAAGCTGGTGAGGGGTCTGGAGCACAAGTCCTATGAGGAGTGACTGAGGGAGCTGGGATTGTTTAACCTGGAGAAGAGGAGGCTCAGGGAGGACCCCTTCATTCTCTACATCTCCCTGACAGGAGGGTGTAGACATGTGAGGGTCAGGCTCTTCTCCCAGGCAACCAGTGACGGGAGGAGAGGACATAGTCTTAAGCTGTGCCAGGGGAGGTTTAGGTTTGATATTAGGTTTTCTTCACAGAAAAGGTAATTAGGTACTAGAATGGGCTGCCCAGGGAGATGGTGAAGTCACCATCCCTGAGGTGTTTACAGAAAGACTGGACCTGGCACTCAGTGCCTTGGTCTAGTTGACACAGTGGTGTTCAGTCATAGGTTGGACTCAGTGATCTCACAGGTCTTTTTCAACCTAATTGATCCTGTTAGTCTGTTATTGTGTAGTTCTGGCCTACCCAATCCTTGCCACCACAGCCAGTCCATCCCCACCAGCTCCACCCTGTGCCCCAAGAGAACGTGGCCGTGGGTTATCACCATGTTGGGCAGTGCAATCATCATGAAGGTGTTTCTCGGCCAGATATGGAGGTAGTTTGGTTCCATGGCAAACTGAAAGAGAAGGAAAATCACCCTGTATCCTTGACACCAGTTCCCATTCCCATGGGAAGGCAAACCAACTATGGGGCCCCTTTCTGGTACCTGATGCTTGAGGCAGCCACAGAGCAAGGGAACGAGGAAAGGATAAAAGATATGGGTAAAAATCTGCTGCTTTGCAATTGCAGGTGTGCTCACAGACATGTTCCCAGATCCCCAGGACCTCTCAGAGCTACAGTTAACCCCACTGGTCCAGGATAGGCTCTCCAGGTACCAGCACTGGCCCCGCCTTTGGAAGAGGAAGAGATCCCTGCCTTCTCCTAAGAAAGGTTTAATCCCTTGCCTGAACCTCAGGTGAGAAATCAGTTTTTCTAAAGCTGTTGTGGCAGAGCCACCATGAGAAGGGGCAGGGTGTCCAACCAAAGTGGCAGCAGCCCCTGGGCCAGGCACACTCACATCTCCATCCTTAGGAGGGATGCTCAGCTCCATGTAGCCATGAGGAATGTACTTCTGGCTGTAGTTAAAGCGTGTTTGCCTCATGAACTGTTTCCTGACGGTCGAGAAGGCTCCGTCGCATCCCACGATGAGATCATAGGTGACCTCCAAGGTCTGCTGGTCAGATCTGGAAGCAAAGAGAGTCCCTTGGATCAATCTGATCTTCAAGGTCCCTTCCAACCCTAACCACTCTATGTTTCTGTGATTAACCTTGCTGTGATTACAACTAGCTCAGCACCTTTTGCAAAAGGGCTGGGTCACCTCTGGTGTTATTAATCTCTAGAGATTGAGGAAAAATTGGCTTTCACTGCCTGGGAAGCTCAGTGATAGGATAAATAATTACCCTGTAGGTTATCACAAGCATAACTCTGCCAGGTCTCCTTAACAATGCAGCAACCACCCCTGGGATAACAGTGCCCAGGTGGATGGGGAACGACCAGAATGTCACCTAACTGTGGAACAAGGTCACAGAATCACAGAATGGTTTGGGTTGGAAGGGACCGTAAAGATCATCTAATTCCACCCCCTGTCATGGGCAGGGACACCTCCCACTAGCCCTGTCCAACCTGGCCTTGGGACATCACCAATTAGGTGCCCTCCCTGACTTTCACAGAATCCCAGACTATTCTGAGTCGGGAGGGACCCACAAGGACCATCGAGTCCAACTCTTAAGTCAATGGCCCACAGAGGGGATTGAACCCATGACCTTGGCATTATTACAGCCAAGTTTTAACCAACTGAGCTGATCTCAAGGAATCTGCCTCTGAAAGGAGTGCTATGGACACTGGCAGGTTTATGCCCTGCACAGTCAGGGATGTGTGCCCACTGCCAGGCTGCTGGGGGGTGAGGGAGCTGCTCCAACCTTTTCCAGCCTCCCCATCAACGTTGCTTGGATATCTCACCTTTCCAAAGCTCACACAAGGGTTTGCCTGCTCAGTAATAACACACTGGTTTCAAAACTGAGCTTGCTCAATTGTTTGAGGTTTTATGAATGATTAAGCAGGAACTAACTGACCACAACACCTGATCCCACACTTGCCCAGGGGTTACCTTTTTATGGATAATGTCCCCAGCTCTGCATTGCACTCCAGGAGCTTGTGTCCAAAGTACAGTTTGGTGTTAGAGTACTTCTCAGCAGCTGTGAAAAGACAACTAAATGTAGAGGGGCTTACTGTGACTCCAAAAATATTTCCAAGAGATCCCTAAATTATAGGGGGTTTTGCCATTACAGTAAGTGATTTGCTGTGCTGAGTGAGGGCCAGAGGGCAGGGCACAGGGGACTGGTCAGCTATGGGCAAAACTATTTTTAAAAGGCAAGGAATCCTGCAAAGATTTCTTTCTTCCCTGCACTTACATGAGTCATTGACTACTTTCCACCACCACTCCACCGAATTTCTGCAGTCAGTGGGGAAGGAGTGGAAATTTGGCCTGCTCTGATTATGTACTTGGCCACAGAGCTCTAATTTCTAATTGTCCCTGTACAATCAGGGACCATGGAAAATGCCACAAACCACGACAAGGCTGAGGAAGAATCTGCTGCTTTAGCTGGGAAACAGCACAGGTTTTCTTAAAAACACAGCTAGTTGAGGTTTGCACTTTCTGAGAGCCAGGTAAGGGAGCTGGGGGCTCAAAATCTGCTGGGATTGGGCAGAAATTGGGCAAACCCTAAATCATCAGGAAGAAGGATGGAGAACTGTTTGCAAACAGAAGTGCTGACCTACCTGTCAGCAGCTCCTTGTTTAAGTTTGCTCTGTCCACAGAGAGGATGTACTGCAAGGCAAACAAACAGGGGGTTCAGGGGACTTTGCTGAGGAATTGCTCTGCGTGGCCAGACAGGAACCCCTCCCCTCTGCAAACAGCCCCACTGAGCCCAGGGGTCACACAATCCCCTTCCTGCATCCTCTCTGAGAATGTGAGCCCCAGACTGTCCATGACACAGAGACACAAATGCTGACAAAGACAAAACATCTTCACTACCTGGTTCTTCTTGCCATAAGGGATGGAGTATTTTTTCCCTGAGGGTGTGTGTATCCTCCTTGCCCTCATGGGGATGCCCTTGGACACAATCTGGAACAGAAGGGAATACAGCTCAGCCAAAACTTGGAGGTTTAACAAAACTTATCAAGCATCACTCCCTCCCCAAGCTCTGCATTTGAGGGAGAATGGGGTGCTCTCTGCTCATACATTTCCATGGCATTCTCCAAGTCAGTTTTACAGGGCTGTCCTGCCAAGTCACTACAGTTTGCTGAGGTTACTCACAGGCTCATTCTCATAAAAATCAAGGGGAAATTATTTTTGGATCTAAGGAACATGAAAAATTTCAGGGTGTTGAACAGGGCAGGGGATGACAGCCAAATTACATCCTGAGACTGGGATAGGTGTTGGCAAAGCCTGGGCTCATCTACAGGGATCCAGGGGCCAGGAGATCCCCCACAACTGGATGTTCAGTGGTACCCAGATCCCTGCAGAAGAGGACTGGGATCTGAGCCAGGTGTGCTGGGTAGAAGGCAGCGTGGATGGATGTCAGGGTAAGCCCAAAGATCAAGGTTTCGTGGGAAAATACAAACCTGGCATGTCAGTGGGGAAACCAACCCCTTTTATTGCATCCTGCTTTAGTGCAGCAGCTCTTCTTGGAGTCCACCTACTCCAACAAGGCTGGAGAAGGGACTGGAGCACAAGTGCTGTGGGGAGAGGCTGAGGGAGCTGGGGGTGTTTAGCCTGGAG
>JAWWEV010000002.1:1302991-1327703 GCA_035583235.1 Hafferia zeledoni
TTTCTGCTCTCCAACTTCAATTTCCCCTGGCAGAGCTTGAGCCCATCGTGCCCCCTTGTCCTATTGCTGAGTGCCTTGCTTTCCTGCCTCTGCTAATGAGCAGCTTCAACAGACTTCTCCCTGATCCTTGTCCAGGCTCCTGTCCTAGCAAACAGTGCTCTCCTGGCATGGGTCGTCCCTCACCCAGCCTGTGACAGTCCAGGAGGTCTGGGTGTGGATGGGGGGCTGCAAACTGACTGTGCTTTCAGTGCTGCCCAAAGTGCTGTTTTTCTGTTATTTTAAAATTCATGTCCTGATCTTTGAACAGGAGAGTGTAACCTTGGGGCTCCTTTCCTCAGGGTCGATGCCTCCTTGCCAGAGCTTTGGGCTCATGTGTTTCAAGAAACAAGGGGGTTTTAGAGTGCCCAAGGCTGAGCAAAACACTTCAGCCCTCTGCCTGTCTCCCTCTCTGCAGTAAAACACAATGTGGGCTCCTCATACCAGGCTCGGGGAGACAAGCCAGCCTATTTCTTTGTCTCTCTGGTGTGTGTGGCGCCAGGCTCTGCCAGACCACGAGACAAAGGCCAGCAGTCATTGAACTGGGAGAAAAAAGCAATGAAAGCAGAGGAATTTGGGTGGGAGGGTGAAGGAGCTGCTTCTGTCTCTGCAGTGCTCAGTCCCAGCACACAGAGCAGCGTTGCAGGGAGCAGATTTCCCGGCTCCAACCATGGGCACTGAGCCCATGGCTGAACCTACAAGCACAACAGCCAGAGGTGAACTAGTTCCTGGCTGGATTCATCTGAGGGCCAGACACAGAAAAACTTGTATAAAAGTAATGCCCAGATAACAGCAGTTTGGCAATTATTAAAAATTTCTAAGGTGGGTGGGTTGTATAGAGGCAGAAAAATAAAACCAAGTGGTTCATCTTCCACCACTGCCTTCAGGCAAATAGTACCATAAATTATCTAAAGTGGAGCTCATCTCAGGCAGATTCATTAAGACAAATTTTTTGTTTCTTAAACCAAAAATAACCAACAGGCTATTAAACCCCAAATACAACACCGTATCAGTGAACTTCGAGAATTCCTCCTGTTCCCATAAACTGGGCAAAGAGAAGCAGCA
Source organism: Hafferia zeledoni (assembly GCA_035583235.1). Taxonomy (NCBI): domain Eukaryota; kingdom Metazoa; phylum Chordata; class Aves; order Passeriformes; family Thamnophilidae; genus Hafferia; species Hafferia zeledoni. Next base: position 1,304,093 of record JAWWEV010000002.1, read on the forward strand.
CAGCTCTCCCTAGTGAGGGTCAGTGGGATGACACAGGAGTCAAAGATGTTATCCTCATTCATAACCTTTCCCAGAACTCCAGCACCATTCAAACAACATTCTGTTGTTACTGAACACAGCCGGGGCTGAACCTGTGCGTGACCTAAGCCTAGTTTAAAATATAAATACCAATTTAATTCTTTAATTCACAAATAAAATTGTTGATCCTTTCCAAATAATCCCTGACGTTATGGTGGACATGAGTGAAGAGCTGTTTGCTGGCAGAGAAGTAATTTAAATTCAACTTGTAGTGTTCATTATATACTATTATATGCTCAAAGTATTAAGAGATAAGCACATTTCTGTCCTGGGGTGCTGATGGGTGCCACATTTGGGAGTAGCTCCTTCATGTCTGGGATCCCTGAGGTCCCTGAGAGCAGCTGTGTCAGGCAGTGCACAGACATGGAGGGGCTTTTCCACCAGCAAAGCTCGGTCTAAAGTCACTTCTGTAGTAGGAGGGAAACCAGGTCTATGAAAGGCACCAGAAAGAAATTTTATCACTCCTTTTAACAAAGCCCACATTCAATTCCCACCCCTCCACAAACAACAAATTGCCACTCAGCCCTTTCAGGACACAGCAGCAGCAAGTACAGCATCTCTGGGGTTTACAGTCTGTGTGTCTGATGGGGTTTGTGGCTCCTTTTGGGGAGCCTCTTGAGCTGAGGGGCTTTGAGGGGCTGAAACCCACTTGTTCACTGGCCTGGAAAGAGAGTGCTGCAACACTGGGGGTGTTAGGAGCGAGATGGGGACATGTCACCAAGACAGGACAGAACAAGAAGTGCTCTGCCACCTCCTTGTGGACTGCTGTCCCATGGTACCACCTGCACGAAGGTGACACCCCTACCCCCAACACTGCACCCCTGCTGGGGGTACCAAGGCAGGGGTCACAGTGGGGATATCTATTTCACCCCATCACTTGAGACCAGAGGTGAAATCACTACCCATTCTCGCCCCAGTCCTGACGGGACAGCCCCGTGTGCCCGTGACAGGATGTGCCGTATGTTTGTGCTTCTGTAGCCCCGCGGTCACAGCACCAGCAGAGCACAACACAGTGTTTCGTGGGTGTCACTCCCGCCTGCCGCACCCCTCCTCACCCCGGCAGAGTCCCGGTTTTGGCGAGTGCTCGCCACGCCGGGAGAGCCGTGCCGAGCGCGGTGATCCTGCAGGGTGGTGGCGGCGGTGCTTTCAGAGGGTGCAGCGCATCGGGGAGAGCAGGGGCACCGGGGGCACGGTGCGCTGACCCCATGGCTGGCGCTGCACCCAGACGCGTGTCCTCAGTCCCCTGTGGTCCATGAAGGAAATTCTTTGCAGAGAGAGTGCTCAGGCATTGGAATGGCCTGCCCAGAGAGGGGGTGGATTCCCCAACCCTGGAGGTTTATAAGATGAGACTGGACATGGCACTGAGTGCCATGATCTAGTAATCAAAGTGGGGGTGGATCCAGGGTTGGACTTGATCATCTCAGTGCTCTCTTCCAACCCAGCTGATTCTATGATTCTAGGACTGGGCATCCAGGTTTGTTATTTCCATTAACGATGGAAACCACACGCCCGGGTTTGGGGGTGCACGGGGGCGGGGACAGTCGCTCTGGGGGTTGGTCCTGTCACCCCCAGAGGCAGGAGGGCTGTCGGGATGTGCGGGTGATGGCAGTCCTGGGGAGGCGAGAGGAGTCGGGTCCCAGCTGGTGGCCGGGCAGGGCCGGACCGGGGCGGGCGGGGCGGGGCTGCTGATGAGTGGGCGGGGCTGCTGATGAGTGGGCGGGGCTGCTGATGAGGGGCGGGGCTGGAGAGGGGACGGGGCTAGTGAGGAGGGGCGTGGTTGTTGCGGATGGGCGGGGCTTAAATCAATCCCCGCGCCCCCATTGGCTGCCGCCCGTGAGGCGATGTGGGACCAGGTGGCCCCGGCGCGGCCCGGGCTGGGGATTGGGAGCGGGATTGGGTTTGGGTTTGGGTTTGGGTTTGGGAGCAGAAACCAGGAGCAGAACCGGCATCGGGACCAGGACTGGGAGCGGCGATGGCGGCAGGCAGCGGGTGGGTCCCACGGTGGCAGGGGGTCCCTCCCGGCGGTGGCAGAGGAGTCCCGGCGATGGCAGGGGGGTCCCGGTGGTGGCAGCGGGTGGGTCCCGGCGGTGGCAGAGGGGTCTCTCCCGGCGGTGGCAGAGGGGTCCCTCCCGGCGGTGGCAGAGGGTCCCTCCCGGCGGTGGCAGGGGGGTCCCTCCCGGCGGTGGCAGGGGGTCCCGGCGGTGGCAGAGGGGTCCCGGCGGTGGCAGGGGGGTCCCGGCTCACCGTGCCCGTGTCCCGCAGGGCGCTGCGGCGGCGGGGCGGCCCTCGGCGCTCGGCGGCGGCCACGGAGCTGCCGGCCTGGCGGCTGCGCTGCGAGGGCGGGCGGCAGCGCTGGCGCTACCTGGGCGATGGCGATGGCGATGTCGGCGAGCTGCGGGCGCAGACGGCGCTGGAGCGGCACAGCCTCGGGCTGGACACGGTGCGGGGGGCCCGGGCCGGGGCGGCGGGGCCGTTCGCGGGGCGCCCCGCTGAGGTGTCGCTGTCTCCCCGCAGGGCGCGGCGCTGCCGGCGATGCCAGCGGCCGGCTCGGCCCGAGAGGCCTCCCGCAAAGGGATGCGGTTCTACGCGGCTCTGCAGGCCGAGGATGGGCACTGGGCGGGAGACTACGGCGGGCCGCTGTTCCTGCTGCCAGGTAAGCCTGGGGCACCTGTCCGGGGGGGAGTGTGTGGGGCTCGGCTTTGTACAGTGCCTGTCTGGTCTTCCAGGCCTCCTCATCACCTGCCACACGGCCAAAATCCAGCTGCCAGAGGGGTTCCGGAAGGAGATGATACGCTACCTGCGCTCTGTGCAGCTCCCGGACGGAGGCTGGGGCTTGTGAGTAGCAAAGATGCTTCTTTGATGGCACCTCCAGCCGCTGTCAGATCTGCCCAGGCTCGGGGAGGGGGACACAACACCTGCAATAGCTCTGGGTGCTTAGACCTGCTTGTGTAGCACCCCAGGTCCAACGTTTGTCACAGAGGTGGCCAGAGCATCAAGTCTGGCCACATCTCCTCTGTGTCACTGTATCCCAAAGCATTGTATGTGTCTGGGTAGTGCAGAGCAATATTTCTTCTTGGATTAGTCGGGTCCCCCTTTTCCACAGTCACCCCTAGCATCTCACTTAACCCAGCAAAGACAGTCCTGTGCAGTGGGTTATGTCTGGATAATACCAGTAGATGGCTGATGGCTGTGGTGTCTCTATGTGCGTGACAGGCATGTGGAAGACAAATCAACAGTGTTTGGCACAGCACTCAACTACATAGCCCTGAGGATTCTGGGGCTTGGACCAGATGACCCTGACATCGTGCGGGCCCGTGTCAACCTGCACAGCAAAGGTCAGCCATGGGGCTGGTACACTGGTGAGAGAGGTCTGGCTGGACCTGAGGGCTGCATGGAACACAGGGGGCTGCATGGAACAAGAGGGGATGCCAGGTGGTGGAAGAGCTGTTGCTCTTTCTTGGCCCTGATGGCACCTGTATTTTCAATTAATGATGGGAAGCTGTGTTACATTTTTGCACCATTGCCTGCTTGCCCTGTTTTGGATCATGTGTCCCAGCTAGAGTAGTGTGCTCCCCCAAATGTGGGGAGAAGTGGGCCCTGTGATGGGGAAGAAAGAAGGAAGCTGGCATAGCAGCATTAACCCTGAAAGCTGATACGTTCTTTGCAGGAGGTGCTGTGGGAATCCCTTCCTGGGGCAAGTTCTGGCTGGCTGTCTTGAACGTTTACAGCTGGGAGGGAATGAACACACTTCTCCCAGAGATGTGGTATGTGCCCCCCTCACTGTGGAAGGAGCAGGTGGTGCCAGTCCTGCCACCAGCCTTGACCCAGAACTGTCTCAGGCACTGGTGTTTGCTGGGATAACTCCAGCTATGGTCTGGAAACAGAGGTGCTCAGGCTGCTTGTCAGCTGGGAGCCAGCAGCTGGCCAGCCAGTGGGTGGATAGCACTGAACACTGTACCCAAGGAGGGTGCCAGAGCTCAGCCCTCTTAGCATTACCCACGGTGTCTCTGATACATCTATGTGCTCCCTGCCTGTCACCAGTAGCTTCTGGCCAGCCAGTACTGGCCCCTAGCAGGAGGGGACAGCCACAGGTAAGGCACCAGCTCTAACCCTCACTTGTACCCTCTCTGATTACTCAGAGGGCTGCTGGATGTCCAAGAGGGAAAGTGCATGACATTATCCCTGGGGGAAATCAGGGCCTGCACAGGACAAAGGGTTGCTGGAGCTTTGTCATCAAATGCAAGTAACTGTCAGTCTGGGCCTCTGCCTTCTAAGTCTCATGTGACTGCATTGGCTTCTACCCTCCCTATTCTCCAAGCTGAAGGTCCTCCCTGCCCTGTGTCAGCTGGGCCAGGAGCAGGGTCTGCAGGCCCTGGTGTGGAGACAGCATCCCTGTTGGGGGGGATCTGAGCAGAGACAGACTGTGGTTTTATCCCCTGATGCAGAGGATGGGGAAAGGTGTGCCCTGCTCTGGTCATGTTGCCCTAGGCCCTCTAACTCAAGTCAGCTGATAGTCTCAGGCCTACTCTGAAATCTAAAGCCTAAATTTAGGCCTACACCTAGCTAAACCCATAACATCACAGCAGCACCTTCTCTGTTGCAATCAGGCTGCTTCCCACATGGTTCCCAGCCCACCCGTCCCGGCTCTGGTGTCACTGCCGCCAGGTTTACCTTCCCATGAGCTACTGTTATGCCAAGCGTTTGTCAGCAGAAGAGGACGAGCTCATTCGGAGCTTGCGGCAGGTAAGGAAGGAGCTGGTCCTGCTGGACAGGGATATGTGGCTCTGTAACTGCCTGCTGTACTTGGCCATTGTCCCTGTGGGCCAGCTTCTGGCTTGCCAAGTGGCAGCTCTCATCCCTGTGTGGTCCCTCTGTCAGAGAGCAGAGCCAGCTCCCAGCAGTAAGCGCCACTGTGTGCTTGCCCCCGGCTTGCCAGGCTGATTGATGCCCTTTGTTGTCTCATGCCAGGAGCTGTACGTGCAGGACTATGCCAGCATAGACTGGCCAGCACAGAGGAACAACGTGGCGGCCTGTGATGTGTACACCCCGCACAGCTGGCTGCTGGACACTGCCTATGGTGAGCATAGGGGGCCTGCCCCTGCCATTCTGCTGCTACTGGAAGTGAGCCTGCCTTGCTTCATGGCAGCTCTTTAGGGTCTACTGCCAGCTACTGGTGTATGCCCTGGAGCTGGGATGGAGATGGGTTATGTCATCCGCGGGCTTCTCCCTTCCTGAGAGCAGCAGGGCCTTGTGCCTGGTCCTCGGGCTGCTCTAGGGCGGAGCAGTTCCTGTGCTTTCCTCACCTGGTCGTGGTGTGAGCCAGGCTGCAGCCTGCCACAGCAAGTGAATCTTGCCACATGGGGTGGGGGTTTTTTCATTGCATGTCCCTTTCTTCTCCTATAGCCCTCATGAACATGTATGAAGCCCACCACAGCACCCACCTGCGGCAGCGAGCCGTCGCAGAGCTGTATGACCACATCAAAGCTGATGATAGATTCACCAAGTGCATCAGCATCGGGCCAGTAGGACATTTACTGTTAATCCTTTAAATATCTTGTCCTTTGTTCTTTAGGGACCAGCTTGTGCCCCCCCTGCCCCTCCAGAGCTTTGCATTTGTGGCATGTAATTATAATTACCAGTGTGGCATGTAACTATAGTCACCAGACTTTGCTCAACTGCTGATGCTCAAGAGCTTAAGGCTAACGAGGCACAGAAGATGCAGAGGGCATGGGGACAGCTGTGGCCCTGTGAGTGGTACCTCTCTTTGAGGTCCAGGAAAATGATGTGAGAGGAAGCTCTGGAGTAATCTCATGGCACCTGCCACACTAACTCAGTGGGTGATGCCACAGATGGAGTCATTGGAGTCAAGGCTGGGACAACCCCTGGATGGCTTTGTGCTGGGTGGGAGGGATATGTATCTCTGGGGCTGGGAGAGTCTCTATCCAGAGCAGTGACAGTGCTCCTCTTGGCAGATTTCCAAGACTATCAACATGCTGGTTCGCTGGTTCGTGGATGGGAAGAACTCCCCAGCTTTTCAGGAGCATGTTTCCAGGATCCCTGACTATCTCTGGTAAGGGCTGAGTGTGACCCTCCTCATGTATACAGGGCTCTGATCCCTGTGGATTAAGCATACCAGGGCTCCTGACCCACTTCCTGGTGCTCCCACTGTGCCAATGCTGCAGCACTGTGCTCTCTCCTCCCACAGGTTGGGCCTCGACGGCATGAAGATGCAGGTGAAGTGCTCTAGGAGTTCACCTGTGACTGAAGGGACCCTGGTGTGCTATCCCTGGAGTAATGGGATAGTGTGTTCATCCCGAGCCTGAGCTCCTGGCATGTCACCTCTGGTGCCTGATGACCTTCTCTGTCTCACTGCCATTTCCACTGGCTGTGCCAGAAGGGAATAGTGCCTGTCCTGCTAGTTTGCTTCCCTGTGGCTGTGAGCTGAGGGGGCAGCTCTAGGCCTCCATTCCCTTCATCCCCGAGGGTCCTGAGAGAAGGGAAGGAGAAAGCCAGGCTCCTGATCCTGCATGTGGCCTGAGCTTTGCTTCTCTAAGAGCTGTTGTGTCCTGCTGCTCCTTAGCGCTGGCCAGCTTCTCTGACTTGGCTGTGCAGAGAGCAGGGTGAAGCAGCTGTTATATTTCCTGTTCCCTTGCTGTCCTCTGACCTGCTGCATCTGTCCCCTCTGTGCCAGCACATCAGCTGTGATGCTGTGTGACATGCCACTGAGACACGGTGAAAGGAGCGGGTGCGGGTGATGTGGGTGGGATATGCTGTCCCACAGACCTGATAGCTGGGTCAGGCTGCTGGATAGCACCTGCCTCTCACTATCCACTTTCTCTCTTACAGGGCACAAATGGATCCCAGCTCTGGGATACTGCCTTTGCCATCCAAGCCTTCTTGGAGGTAATGCACCCCTCAGTGCATTACCTTGGAGAAAATGTTCTCCTCCCATGTCCCTGAATACCAGAGCTCCTGCTGTGCCAGGTCTGGCCTGGCATCCTGTGACAGAGCTAGGCAAGCACACATCTGCTCAGATCATATTTGGTGGCCACAACTTCTTGCTGACTGTGTGGCTCTGTTTCTAGGCAGAAGCCCAGGAGATGCCTGAATTCACGTCCTGCCTCCAGAATGCACATGAATTCCTCCAGTTCAGCCAGGTGAGCAGAGCCCTTCGGTGGTGTCACACACAGTGTCTGTGCAGGCTTGGCTGCTGCTCAGAACCCTATTGGATGCATCTGTTGCCTTCTGAAGAACTGGACTGGCAAAGTCTGAAGGACAACTTCCTGTTTCCTGCTCCCTGTTTTCAGGGAACTGTCTTTGCAGCTTAGACAGGACCTTGGCCAGGCCCAGCAATGTCTGGGTAGGCTACCTGTGCTTAGAGAGGCTGGAAAACTTACAGCTTAGGCTTCTTTGCCCTTCATCCTGTTTGGTACTGACACATTTGAGGCACCCTTCTGGGAAACCCAGACCCCTTGGCTAGTGACTGAGCTCAGCTGCTGCTGGCCAGGCCAGTGGCTGAAGGTGAGTGTCACTGTCACCAGCAGCTTGGTGCAGAAGCAGTCACAGTCTTGTTCATGGTGCTGCCAATGGGAGTATTCAAAGCAGGTGGTTCCCTGGCAGGAAATCTTCCAAATCTTCCAGGTAGGCCAGGTTCCAAAGGGGGGACTTTAGCAATGCTTGCTGAAACCAGGCCAAAAGCTGATTTCTCTTCAGCACTCTCTGCCTCAGGGCTGACCTCTTCCCTGTCTGCTTCCCTCAGTCAAAGACAGGTGCTGTGCAGTCCCACATGGTTCTGCACCTGCAGTGGTTTCAGCCCATGGTCCTGCAGCCAGGCACCTCTTCATTTGTTTCTTACCTCTTGCAGATCCCAGAGAACCCACCTGACTACCAGAAATATTATCGTCATATGAACAAGGTATGGCTGGCACTGGTCTCTTGAAGGACTCATGACCAGGGAAGGAGTTTGGGCAGAGGGGATGGGAACAAGGGGCAACACCTGCACCCCTGCAAGGTCAGGGGAGGGTGCTGAGCCCACCTGATCCCTTTCCAGGGTGGCTTCCCCTTCAGCACACGGGACTGTGGCTGGACTGTGGCAGACTGCACAGCAGAGGGGCTGAAGGCAGTTATGCTGCTGCAGGAGAAGTGTCCCTTCATAGCCAAGCTTGTGCCCCCTGAGCGCCTCTTTGATGCTGTGAATGTGGTAAGTGCTGTAAAAATTAGGGCCAAAGGACATGCAGGCAGGTAAACCCGAAAGAGAATTCAAGGCCTGAGGGGTTGATAGATCTGGTATTAGATCTGGTTAAATGTGGCAACACTCTCTTTGATGTGATACAGAGCTGCTTATGTAAATAATGCAATATGATGGCCCAGATTGGGACTGTGTATCACTGTGACTGGGGCCTAGGTTGTCTCCCAGCCCCATAGACCTGTGGGTCTGACTTGGTCCTCACACCTGGCTTGGGGCCAGACTGGGGTGGTACTGCCTGTGAGGTAGTCCCAGCCCTCCTCTGCTTTTCTGGGCAGTTGCTGAGCATGAGAAACTCAGATGGAGGCTTTGCCACGTATGAAACCAAGCGAGGAGGCCACTTACTGGAGCTGCTGAACCCTTCAGAGGTGTTTGGTAAGGGGAGCTGTTGGGGCTGGTTGTCCTGCCCACCAAGAAGGGACAAAGTGGCCTGACCTCCTCATGCCCAGTGGGTGTCTGCTGTGAGATCAGTGTGCCCTGGGTTCAAGGGAGAGACTGGCAGTGACTGGCCCGGAGGCTCCCCCACAGAGGGGCTGTGGCACTGATACCGTTCACCTGCTGGCAGGTGACATCATGATTGACTACACGTATGTGGAGTGCACATCAGCTGTCATGCAGGCACTGAGACACTTCCAGAGCGAGTTCCCTGAGCACCGAGCCCTGGAGATCAGGTGAGGCACTGACATGGCGAGGCGCTCCCCTGGGCAGGGTGAAAGACAGGCTGCACTGTTTGAAACTGCCTGCCATGGTCTCTTGGCACAGCCCCTGCTCAGCCCTGTTAGGGGCCTTGCCTGGATCTCTGCACTGGCCTGGGGCAGCCTCTGCAGTGACCAGCTCAGATACTGGTGACTTCCCCAAACCAGAGCACAGCCTCTCCCAATGAGCAAGGCGTACACTGTTTGGGATAAGGCTGGGGGAAACTGGTGGAGATCTACCTGCCTCTTGACTTAGCAGTTGTCTTGCTCTTGCAGCCAGTTGCAGGCTGGGTCCCTGCTTGCCTGTGACATGAGGCAGAGAAGCCCCAGCTGGGGCACATGTACCCACATGTATACCTACATGTATCCTGAACAATGTAGCTGCCTGTCTGCATGATCTTTCCTCTTGAGCCCTCCAATAATGGGACCCATCAAAGCCTCAGAGGGGCTGATGGAGCTCCCAGTGAAGCAGACACTGAGTTTGAGCTGCTTCTGAAGTGGGTGGCTTGTTTCCTGTCCAGGGAGACTCTGCAGAAGGGCCTGAATTTCTGTCGCAAGAAGCAGCGAGCGGATGGGTCCTGGGAAGGGTAAGCTGTGTTCCCAGTGCCCAGTTTTCTTCTGGCTGCCCCACTGTGAGAGGGATCATAATGGCAAGCATTCCTGGCTGGCAGAATCTGTGCAGGAGGAAGTAGGGGCTGATCCTCCTCTAGCTGCTGTGCTTTGCTCTCAGTTACTCTCCCTCCAGCCCAGGTGGAGTAAGTACCTTGTGCATTGCACAAGACCCCAAGAAGCCTTGGTGGCCAGGGTGGTCCCAGTTCTACTGACACCTGAGTTAGCTGGGAGCAGGTGCTGGTGGGGGACATGGTTGTGCCATAGGGGAGGGCAGGCTGCAGCTCTGTGCCTGGCTCTGCTGTTCTGTGAACTCAGCCATGTCTCAGCCTGCTGTACCTGTGGCCTTGCACCCCTGACAGTGCTATTCTCTCCTTCCTCCTAGGAGCTGGGGGGTTTGTTTCACCTATGGCACCTGGTTTGGCCTGGAGGCGTTTGCCTGCATGCAGCACACATACCGTGATGGGTGAGAAGGGGCTGTCTGGGTGTCCTGCCCATACCTACCCCACCTGGGCCAGGGCAGGACTCTAGTGGGGCTGGGGGGGATGCCCTCGCTGCACATGGACTCTACTGCCTCAGGGACTGCTCCTCCCAGGAGCACTCACTGCCTGACCCTCAAACTCTCAGGACAGTCCCAGCTGTGGGCACAGCTTCTCTTGCAGCTGTGAACTGTGGGTATCCAAATGATTCCTGTCCCCAGTCCTGTCTTGACTCTGTGCCCCATCCCTGCAGAGCTGCATGTCAAGAGGTGGCCCAGGCCTGCCAGTTCCTCCTCTCCAAGCAGATGGCAGATGGAGGGTGGGGAGAGGATTTTGAGTCCTGCGAGCAGCGCGTGTACGTGCAGAGTGCTGAGTCGCAGATCCACAACACCTGTTGGGCCCTGTTGGGGCTCATGGCTGTCAGGTAGGAGCATCCCCACCTGGCTCTGAGTGCTCAGGGAGTTGGGAGGCACAGGCTGGGTTGTGTGGCCTTGGGCCTGGCTGGTGTGAGCCAATGCAAAGCAAAGGTTTTGATCACAGGTACAGGTCTCCAGCCTGGGAAAATGTTGCCATATTCATAATGTCTGGTGTCCTGGGATTGTGGGAGGCCCTTCCCAAAGCACTCAGCATGTCTGGGACAAGGTTGGGACAACCTGGAGGTGGTTGAGTTCCCCAAGGACATGGATGGGGTATTGCAGATCATTTGGATAGGGATGCTCCCATTTCCCTTCTGCTTTGCAGGTACCCTGACATCAGCGTGCTGGAGAGGGGCATCAGAGTGTTGATTGATAAGCAGCTGCCCAACGGGGACTGGCCTCAGGTACTTCTTTAGTCTTCCCAAGGGGTTCCTGAACACCCTGCAGTGCCATGTCACTCATGCCATCCTGCTCTCTGCTTCTCTCCCAGGAGAACATTGCTGGGGTGTTCAACAAGTCATGTGCCATCAGTTACACCGCGTACCGCAACGTCTTCCCCATCTGGGCGCTGGGGCGGTTCTGCCGGCTGTACCCTGACAGCCCTCTGGCTGGGCAGCTGCGATCCGGGCCCGGGCCGTGGGGCGAGGCAGGGCAGGCTGTGCAGGGAGCCGTGTCTGCCTGAACCTGGGCACTGGGGGTGCCAGGGCCGTGGACTTGTCCTGGGTACCGGCGGCTGCGTGGGGCCAGGGGAGTGTGTGCTGTGTGGAATGTCTCAGTGCTGACCCAGCACGTGGACTGCTGCCTCTGCCAGGCAGTGCTGCAGAGCCTCTGCTTGCTGTTGAACCTCTTCTAAACATTCCCTTTTTAAGGTTTTTACCAGATATGTTCTCCATCCCGAGGTGGGGAGTGAAGTGCCTTTTCAGACCATTTTGAAAATCTGAGAAAGCTGCCAAGCTCTGTTGTGTTTGACATCTGGACAGACTCTCACCCTGGGCAGAGTGAAGCTGCTTTCTTATCCTCCCAGGCTGGCTGGCTGTACCAAGAGTGTGGGACTGGGGGCTTCCCCTGTGCCCAGCATCATGATGGGGAGGCACTGCACAATCCCTGCTGTGCTGGCCTCTGTACTGTTGGTGCCAGTGACAGCCTTTGAAGTGTTGTCTGCTCTGGAGCCTGTGCTGGGGGCAGGGAAGGGCACCTGTCCTCCCCAAGATGCGTGGGAAGGAGTGCTTTGCTCAGTATTCTTACTGCCCTGTCCCCCCAGGTGGCACCTGGCTTCCCAGCACCTCAGAGGTGAAGTCACCACCATCATTCCCACTTTGGAGAAGGGCTGGCTGAAGCAGAAAGCCCTGAGGTGGTTGGCCCTGGCCTTCCCCCAGTGCAGCAGGTGCCTCTGCTCAGGCTGTGGTGTTGTTGGGCATTCACGATTCATTGTCAGAGCTGGAAGCCTGATAGGTTAATAAATTGCTAATGGTGAGGCAAGAGGAACTTACCTGTCTGTTGTTCTCCTTACTGTGTGCCCAGTGTGGGTCCCAAGTAGAGGGGAGCTGGCACAGCAGCCTCATGTCACCTGGCTTGGCTTGCCTGTCCCCAGAGGTGTTGTCTTAGTTTAGAAGAAAACTAACATATGGACCAGAAAAGAAGAGCCTCCCAGAAAGAATCACTGCAGCTTTGAAATTTAGGAGTTTTAATCAGAAAAATGCATAGAAACACAGGATAACAGTTCTTAACTACAAATGCATATATAATACATATAACCCAAAGTCGGACAGAACAAACAACTACACTGTACCCCAAAAGAAGAGAACAAATCCTTGAAATGAAATGGAAATGGAATTTTAGTCTTTGCTCCTTTGGTGCAACTATATTTACGGACAGTGGGGGTCGCTGCCACGCCTCGGCTGGCCATGAAGTCACGTTCCTCCAGTAAAACAAAGATGGAAGGGTGAGGATGAGGTACTGACTCCTCCAAATGACTCACATGGGAGATGAAAGCCACGAAAAAGGATGGGGTGGAACCCTCTGGCAGGCAAATGCAGAGTCCTCTCCGTCCTCCAATCAGGGGTGAGAGGCTGGGGACAGGGGCTGGCCGTGGTAGTACTCACTCCTCTGCAGATGGAAAGCTGGCTCAGGAAACGGATCTGTAGCAGAATCCAAGTCAGTGGCCACGGCTCTCCCTTCTCTCTCTCCCACTGATGAGCAGCACAGAGCACCAGAGCTGAGCTGGGGTCTTGGGTGGCCAAAACAGGCAACTCAGCTTCCTCCAAACGCCTTCATGAGTCCAGCAAACAGTGGCTTCCACTCAATGCAGTTGGCCAAAAAGAAGTGAAGCCAGCAACAGAAAAAAAGCCTCTCCCCCTCCCAAGTGCTGGGGGTCTGTTTCTCACCTCGGCCCCACCATTAAGTTGGAATCTAGAATCATCAACCACTCCTTGGTCCTGGCACTTCAACTGTCAAAATCTTTGTGTTAGTAGGGAGAGAATAATTCTCTGCCTGCATGGCAAGGACTGGGGCCAGTCTCAGGCATCCTCTTTAGACTGTTTGCAAGAGCTTGGTAGTGCCAGGACAAGGGGGAACGACTTTCCATTGACAGGGCAGGTTTGGATGGGATGTTAGGAAGAAATTCTTTGCTGTGAAGGTGGTGAGGCCCTTCTTGTGCAGCCACTGCAGCCAAGGAATCTCAGTGTCTTCCAGGGATGGCACTAGGGCTTGCTTGGGCTCACAGCCTTTCCTCTATGAACTCTTAAACACAACCCTTCACTAAATGCAGTGCACTCCCACCACAGGTGTGTCTTTCTGGTCTCAGGACACAGGCACAGCAACCTGGGGAACAGCAGAAAGGCAGGACACTGGAGCCAGATGCAGGAGTCCCCAGTCTTGGTGTGCAGATGACACACTGCCTGGGGGAGGTAATGCCAAGTAACAGTGCTCTGGCACCTTTGCATGGGATCAATCCCCACATGTTTTCTATTGTGGAGGTGAGGATCACATTTTTTTTGAGGTGGGGTCCATGGCAAGGAAATCAATGTCAGATCCACACATTGGGTGGTTCAGAGAGTCTCCTGGTGAATTTGATGGCTTTTCCTCATATACAGTGCTATTGATTAGAGCTGTTGGACCACTCCAGTGGGAATGTAGAGGCCAAGCTCTTGAGCGTTTTTTCCTGGCACCTTTAGTGTCTAAGCAGCAGTGGTGGGGTTCAGTTTTGGATCCTGACTCTGTGAGGCTGAAGGATTATGATGGTGCGTAGAGATGAGGAGGAAATGGCAGATACCAGGGCGTGCACTGCAGCTCAAGGAGTGCTGTTGAAGGTGGAGACAGCAACAGTTCTTTCACCTGGCACTTTGTGAGCTAAGTTTTTGCTGGATGTTTTCAATGGTTTAGCTGGACTCTGTGAGAGAGGGAGTTCGTGCTGCTGCTTGAGTGTGGTGCAAGTAAGAGTTCACACACGGGAAGGGCACAATTTATTTGAGACTAAGTGATGTTTTCAACTTGAATCTTTGCTTTGGCTGCTTTAGAGACAGTCCTAGTCCATTTGTTTGCAAGTCCACACCGCCATCGTGTGGCGTTTTTATGAGTGGTGAAGTTGTTCAGCTTAAAGCCAAGAGCTTCTTGTCCTGGCACCACTAGTGTGGGAGCAGGTAGTGTAGGGGTTCACTTTTGGATCCTGGCTGTTTGAGACTGAAAGGACATGATCCTGTGTAGGGGTTCAGTTTTGGATCCTGGCTGTTTGATACTGAAAGGACATGATCCTGCATTTAGCTGGGAAGGAAAGTGAATCATCTCATTGTTGGCTGTGCAGTTTATAGGATAAAAAAAAAAAAAAAAGTCAATTCCAGCACGAGCTCTTCCTTCTAGAACCTTTTCTGTGGGACCAGCTGTTGAATCAGCTGTTTTTCGTTTTGCAATCGTGAGACTGAAAGTGCAGGAGAGTACCTAGAGCTGAGTGCATAGACCTGACCCTGTGGTGCAGTTCAGAAGCTGCATGAGGACAGTGAAGGCCAGCACTGAGCTGTCGTTCTGGCATCTTTGTTATGGGAGCAGTTGTGGACATCTAAAGTCTTGGAGCAGGGAAGTGCCTAACTCCAGGGGTTGTGTTGCTTTTCAAAGGATATCAGTGAAATGTGGAGACAGCAAGAGCTTACTCTGCAGGCACCTTCTGTGACCAAGGTTTACTCTTGATAGACTTACCTTAGGTGCAGGATCTTTGCAAGATTGAAAAACTGTGATAGTATGTACAGTTTGAGAGGAAAACTCATAGCTCCAGTGCACATGGTGTTGTTGATATCCTTTGAAGTGAATGTGAAACCCAGTAATGTTTTCTCTCCTTTAGTTTTCAGGCTAAAATTACCGAGCTGGGCTCAGTGAGAGAGCAAATATGTAACAGTGCATGCAGCTGGAAAAAAAGAGTAACAGCAATATGTGTTGTGAAGTTTAAGGCTGCATGAGAGAAGTGATGCACAGCACTGTCTTTTTTGTTCTAGGATTTTTTTTTTATAGGCAGCAGATCCTTAACATCTCTCTACAAGACTGAAAATATAGAATGCAACATCCAGCTTAGAAGGAACTTCAGTCACACTCCTCTTGCAGCCTGTAAAGTACACACACAGCCATGGTGCTCTGCACATTCATTCCCCTCTTTATGTAGTAGTGTCATGCACTGTCAGAGAGCCTGAAATGTCCATCTCCTCCTAGCAGATTAAAAGTTGTCAGGACAGAAGCAGTCCAGCAAAGTGCTTCTGTGGAAACACACCATGCACTTTCCTTCAAAACTCCAGCACTGGCCTTCCTGTTCCCTTGGGGTGTGTGCAGTATGCACATCCAAAGGGAACGCCATCTGTGGGCTTCTGCAGGACACATGTTGTATGGGAGCAGCTGCTGGAGGTTTTAAGGCTTGAAACTGGGATCTGTGAGAGTGAAAAAATGTGCTGCCCAGAGAGCTTGAAGGAATGCTCATAGCCCCAGTGTGTGGTGTTGATTTGCAGGAAGAAGACTCCATATCCAGTGAGGTTATAGAGAGGTACGTTTATTCCAGGCCTGGGTGCATGTGGGATAGTTTCTCCAGAAACATGCACACCTGGTCAAGTTAACAACTGGTTTATATGCAAGTAAGTTATACAAATTTATTATTTCTTCATGCATAAACATTTTATTAGAGGAGGCAGGGTTATTATAATGAGTTTCAAGAACTGATTTCCATTTTCTCCGCCTTGTGCCACTCCTTTCTGCGTCTGCGCTTTTCCTCCTGGTAATTTGGGGCAGGGGGCTTTGGTGGTCTTTGGGGATGACGTCAGCACTCTTCCTCCTGTGAACTTTTTACCTTTTGCTCAAAACTGCTTCAAACTGGATCTGTTGGCAACTATAACCGGTCTAATTGGTGAATTTCTCGACTTGTTCTTTTGACATATCTTCTGATCTATCTTCGTTTCATAGGGTATCCTGGCTGTTTTAATTAGTCCAAGAGGCTCTGGGGCCTCTTGGTATGGCACCTTCAAGGACCTTGTGATTTTTGCCGTATGTTATACAGTGAATTTTATAATAACTACTAAGCAAATTCTATGATAGGTATATCAATTAAAAACATTATCAATTAACAAGCATAAGTCCCTACAATCAGTGTGTGCTTGAAAGGTTGCCATGAGAAGGGCAATGCAGTACCTGCCTCTGTCCTGACACATTTTGCTGTGCAAGATGGACACCTTAAACTCTGCAAGCCTGACAGTGCAGGAGAGTACACGGAGCTGAGCTGAACGTGCAGAACACCATTAGGTGTGTGCAGTTTACAGGCTGCAAGAAGGTTGTGACTGCCACTTGATGGTGATCTGAGTGCAAGTTACCAATTGTAAGGGGGAAGGTCAGTGAAAGCTTTCTGTGCTGGCACATTTTCCTGTTTGAACTCTAGCTGGAAACACTTTGGTTTAGCCTTAGACTCTGCATGACTGAATGTGATGTGACTGCTGAGAAGAAAAGTGCATAACAGCAGTGTGTTTGGTGTGGCTTGTGGGCTATTGGCCAGTGCTGGGATTTTGTTCTTAGGAATTTTGTCTGGGAGCTGCTGGAAGTTTTAAGGTTAGAAGGTAGGCTCTGTGAGAGTGAACAAGAGTGATATTATAGAGCTGAGAAGGAAGGTGCATAGCCCAAGGGTGTGGTGCGTTGTTGAAATGCTGCCATAAGAAAGTATTATCCAGCAACTGCTTCTGTGCTGGCACATTTTTGTGTTGGGAGTTACATGGACACGTTGGTCTCAGCATAACTGAGTGTGTGATGATATGTCCAGTGGAGTAGGAAAGTGCAGAGCCCCACAGTGTGACAGCAATTGACTGGCTGCAAGGGGAAAGTGACTGTCACTTGATTGTGATGAGACAATAAAAGTTCCAAAATGTAAGAGACAAGGTCCAAGTGAACTTTCTGTCCTGGCACATTTATTTGTGCGAGTTGTAGCTGGAAACTTTTCAGTTTAGATTCAGACTGCAAGAAGGACAGAATGTGATGGTACAAATGGCTGAGAAGGAAAGTCCACGGCAGTGGCGTGTTTTGACAGCACCAGTTTGCTGGACACATTTTTCTGTGTGAGAAGTAGATGGACCTTTTGGACTCTGCAAGACTGAAAGTGCATCATGCTGCACACAGTGGAGATTGAAAGTGCAGTGCACGGTGGATGTGTGTGCAGAGGAAAAGTAACAGCCACTTGATTGTAGTGCAAATACAAGCTTGAAAATGGAAGGGAAGGTCAGTGAAGTTCTTCTGTTCCAGCACAGAGCACTTAACAGCAGGGGAGGACGTTTTCAACTTTGGATCTTCACACATGGATGACCATGGTACATTCACATCTTTTTCAAGGACACATCACTGACGTTCCCACTGTCACCATTCAACAGCTCCAGGAGGTGTGTACATACAAAACAACCCAAAATGCAGCTCCAAAGGTGAAAACGTCCAGTCACAATTCTCAAACAAAACGTGTCAGGGCAGAAAGGTACCAGAACAAAAAGCTCAAGACTTTTACATTCCCACTGGAGTGGTTCAACAGCAGTTTTATACAGTTGTATTGCAGTAGGATGCAATAGCACTGCAGACTAGAAAAAGCAAATGAATTCACCAAGACCAACAATGTGTGGATCCACAACTGGTTTCCCTGCCAAAGAGAGGAACTATGACTCCACATCTCAAAAGGAATGCGATTCCCACCTCCGAAATAGCAAAAATCCAGGGATTGATCCCATACAAAGGTGCCAGAACATTGTTACTGGGCAATACCTTCCCAAGGCAGCGTGTCATTTGCACATCCAGACTGGGGATAGCTGCTTACCTTGCCCAAAATGAAAGTACTGCCAAAAATTTCAGAAGGCCCCCTCTGAAATGTGGAGAGGACCTGCCAGATTGAATACGTTGGCAAGTTTCTCCCACATAAAAAATGCCAGATTAAAAAACTGTTGCTGACCCTTTCATTCCCTGGGCATCTGATTATTTGCAGCACAAAGACCATGTGCTTTCATTCTTAAGGAAGAGCACTGTTACCCCTTTTCAGGAGGTTAACTCCAGAATTTGGATAATGGCTCGGTAATTGCACCATTGCGGGGTTACTCCTAGGCAAAATGTGCCAGGACAGAAAGTTGCTCCTGTCTGCTGCTGCCTCTCATCTGCACCTGGAGCACTGTCACAAATTTTCAAGAGCCCACAACCAAAATTTGGATACCAACTCCAATATAAAATACAGCCAAGAATTGCTCCTAGACCAAAGGGTGCCAGGACAGAAACGTCTTGCTGGAATTTACCTCCCCATGATACCTTATCATCTGTTCCACCAACACGGGGACTATGTCCTTTCCTTCCCAAGGAAAGGCACTTGAATTCAATTCCTGAACACCATCCCCAAAATCTGGAGCCAATCATCAGAAATGGTATATGGCTTGGATTTTCTACACCTGAGCTGCAAGAACAGAAAGCTGGTATTGGTCTTTATCTCCACTGGGCAGGCTATCATCTGCCTCTGAAACACTGGGCCAGGCTGTTTTCCTTCCACTTCTACCCTTCCCTTGCCTTATATACAGCAGCCTTGCCTTAACTTACCTACATCTCCTTTGCCTTGCCTTTTTCTTGCCTTCCCCTCCCTTCTCATGAATTACCTTTCTCACTCCACTCCTGTCTTTGCATCTCTGTCCATCACTTGTCTTGTCTTCCCTGACAACCCCTCCATTACCTTGCTTTATCTGCCCCTCCCTTGCTTTGCTGTGTCTACAACTCCCTTGTCTATCCAAGTCTGCACCTCCATTGCCTTTCCTTTCCTGCCCCTCTCTTGCCTTGCATTCCCTATCCCTGCCTTGCCTACTACTCACTTGCCTGCAACCTCCCTTGCCTCGCCCTTCCTTGCTGTGCCATCCTTTCCCCTCCACTGTCTTTCTTTGTGTACCCCTAACTTGCCTTGCCTTGCCTTGTTTTGCCTACCCCTGCCATGCCCTACCCTCTCCCTTCTCTCCCCTGCATTGTTGTGCCTAAAACTTCCTAGCTATGCCCTCCCTCTCCTCCCTTTCCTTGGATCTCCAGGTGTTGTGGAATGCAGTAAACGAGGGCAGCTGTGAGGGGATAAAAAGGTCAGGAAGGAGCGTGCTGGGCCTCACATGCTCCCTGTCATGGAACATCAGCAACCCTGTTCCCATCAGCACCAGCTGCCAGTTGAATGTCCCGGTGCCACCATCCAGGTAAAAGCCCCTACACCAATGCTGGCACCAGATGCCCACCAGGGCCGCATGGAGCAATCCCGGGGTTCCCAGGAGGGCACAGAAGGGCAGGAAGGGCATGTCTGGTATGGCCACACCATGGTGGTGTCACCTGGAGATGAGTGAGGCACTGGCTCAGGCTCTGGCTGTGCCCTGACACCTCCTGGTTATGGGGGCTGTGTGGTGTTTGAAGGTCTATGGAGTCTGTGAGGGCTCTGAGGGCTATGGGAGCTGAGAGAGCTGTAAGAACTTTTGGGGCATTGGGAACAGTGAAGTCTGTGAGTGTCATGTGTGTCTGCTGTGGGGGCTGTAATGGGGTCTATTATGAGGGTTATGGGGAGGTCTATGATGGTTATGTGGTCTTCGAGGTCTGTGAGAGCTATAGGGGCTTTGAGGACTGACTGTATGGTCTGTGATGGCTGTGGAGGCTGAAGGTGCTTTGAGGGCTGTGAGGACTGTAGGAACCGAGAGGGGCTGTGATGTCTGTGGGGGCTGTGTCAGGCTGTGATGCCTGTCAATACTGAGGGCTCTGAGGGCTGTGGGATCTGAGGACTGTGAGCATTAGGGAGGCTGTGGGGTCTGCCAGGGCTGTGGGGTTTATGGGTACTATGAGGGCAGTGAGGGTTAAGGAGTCTTTGAAGACTCTGAGGGCTATGGAGTCTGAAAGGGCTTTGGGGTCTGAGAGGAATGGGAGGGCTATGGAGGCTGTGCAGGCTGAGGGGGCTGTGAGGACTCTATAATGTTCACATGGTTAGGAAAAACATTCTTACAGCTTTCACCCTTTAACTGATGCTCTACAAACTTTGTTTTCAAGACTTCTGTGATAGTAGTTTACTAATTGCAAGAGAGGTCAGAACATTGTTATCCATGATAATGAAAGCTGAATGGCTGTTTTCTATAAGTGAGGCTGTTGGGGTCTTTAGTGGGTTGACCCTGTCTCGGTGCCAGGTACCCACCAAAGCCTCTCTCTCACTCCCCTCTGCAGCTGAACAGAGGAGAGAAAATATAAGGAATGATTCATGAGCTGAGATAAGGACTGGGAGAGATCACTCACCAATTACTGTCACGGAAAAAGAAGACTTGAAGTGGGCATATTAATTAAATTTATTACTAACAAAATCAGAGCAGGATAATGAGAAGTAAAATAAATCCTAAAAACACCTGCCCACCCAGCAGGGCAGGGAGACAGGAATGTGGGTTACAATCAGTTCATCACAAGTTGTTTCTGCCACTGCTCAGAGAGAGGAGTCCTTCCCCACTCCACAATGGGGCCCTTCCCATGAGCAACAATTCTTCATGAACTGCTGCAGTGTGGGTCACTTTTCCACAGGGTACAGTCCTTCAGGCACAGGCTGCTCCATCGTGGGTCATCCCCCACAGAGTCACTGGCCACACAAACCAAATACAGGGTTATTCAAAATGAGATATGGTACTGCCATAACATAATGTAACTGTCATATTAATAGATGAAACCCACAGCAATCCCTCGTGAGTCACACACAGAAACAGCAGTGGCATTGTACACCCCTTCTCTGCCCTGCTTGTTCTTCTCTACTGTGATGGGGGTGATAAGATGTCTTTGTAAAACTGCCAAGAAACTGAGGGGAAAAGGAATGCCATCCCAGCTCTGAGAGATCTCATGACTGGGAGATGATTGCAGGAGGATGAGGGGAGAGGCAGAGGCATCCATGAAATTCCTAGGGTCAGCAGCAACGTGTTTTGGAGCTCCTGTTTTTGTTATGTTCCTGTGAATATGGGTCCTGTGACCTCCCTGCCTGTGGCTTGGAAATGGGTTGGAGCTGCTGGTGGATGCTCCTGGTCCGACTCCATCTGGCTTTTGGAAACTCCCCTAGGTGTTTGCCTGGGTGCTTGGGATGACCCTGTATTGATGGGAGCCAAAATGCCCATCAGTGTTGATGAAGGGAGGAGCAAAGCTGGGGTTGATGCCACTGTAAATCAACTCACCACCCCAAGGATCATTGCAGCACCTTGTGTAGGCACATCTTCCCTCTGCAGCACTTAGGGCAGCTCTTTGGAAAATAGGGTATTGTTATACTGGGAGAATTTGTTGGGCTTTTGCCCCTTGGTTTGGCCAAGGAGGGCCCCCTTTATCAGGAAGAAAATGAGGATGGGGAAGTGAGTGTGTTGGCTATTTTTGCTGGAGTGGCATTTGCTGTCTGTAGAAGCAACTGAATAGTATCTTCAGTGATGGGTTTTGTTGAGCTCTGATTATGGAGTTACTTCCAGTTATCAGTTAAAACATGGTAAAATGAATGGCTGTAGAAAGTTCAGGCCACATGTCCTATATATCAGTTGTCCCACAATTACCAAGAACTGCAAAGATTGTTATCTTTGTGACTCATGTGACCATTATTTTTACAAGAGTGGCCCTGCAGCTAGAAGGCATGTTTCCCTTAAAGAAGATATCACAGAAATCCATTCTTTTATCATCCAGCAATACTGAAAATCAGAAATGGAGCCTGAAATACATCTATACCTGGTGTTCCAGGAGAGGCTTAGCTTGTGACGTTTCCCTCTCCTATTTGGCCACCATGGTGTCCAGATCCCCAACTTGACTGGACTCGAGGTCCATTTGAGCCTCCAGCTAATAGGAAACCCATCACTTTGCTTTTACATCCCTGTTCCTGACTTCCACCCCACCCATGCATGGTCTCTGCAGGTGCTGCTGGACTTGGCACACATGTAACATCATCTGGCCCAACAACATAGAATCATAAAGATCAAATGCAACCATTAAGTCAACACTGCCAGGTCCACCAAACTGTGACCCCAAGTGGCACATCTACACATTTTTTGCACATTTCCATGTGATAGTGTCTGTCTGAGTGGTCCTGGCTGTTGGTGTTTTTTTTTTTTTTTCCATGAGTTTGTAAGATTTGAGAGCCTTTATTTGTGACTGTGTGGTGGGGGAGGGAGCTGTGGGCAGGCGGGTTTAGTTGCCTTTCTCAAAGCAGAGACTTGTTGGAAGCTGGTGGTTGCTGGGTCTGAACTGCTACAAAACCCAACAAACTCCTTTGAAAGGGGAAAAAGAAAATAGAAAAAAAAAACGACACGAAAAAAGAAGTTTGTCTTTGCTGTTACTTACACCACTGAGCTGATGGAGGAATTTCCCTAAAGAGACTCAGTTCCCAGGACAATGGAATTCATTCTGTGGACCTGCACTGGTGACATTTCCCACAGGATGGTTTTTCTGGCTAACCCAGCATTTTTTGGGGAATATGGGCACAGCCGAGCACTTGCATTTTTCATATTTTGATTGCATAGCAGGCCACATCTTTCTCATTTTATGCTTAATCCTTTTGAAGACGAAAATATTCTGATCCGAGCAGCGTTGGAGCTCCCGGCGTGATTGTACTGACAAGCGCTGGAACAGGGTTTCGTTGTGATGTTAATTAGTATCTATTGACCTGCTCCCTGTTGGGATGCAGTGGGGCGCGCAAGGGCTCGCAAACATGAGCTTACATAAGGAGCAGCCCAAGTGATGTCTGGCTCCTGCCAATAAACTAATTGCTTTTGTCGGGACTGTATCTCGACTGGAAGAGGAGCTGAAAATCAATTTCTGGATTCCAGTGAAGATCATGTGTTCCTGCTAGGCAGGCTCAAACACTGTAATCATCGCTTTTTCTGCACAAATTTCATCCAAGTTTGGATTCAAAATGCTCTTCTGGCTGTCTTCATAGCGTTTAATATTTGTTTCAAGTGAATTATCGGGGTGGATAATTAATTACTTGTACCCCTGGGCAAGCACAGTGGGTGGGCAGCAGGGATCTTAGGCCCACCAGGCAGAGTAGTGTTTGTCTTCAGTCTTGCTGTCTTGGTCCCTGTTTACACTCTTGTCAGGGACAAAAAAAGTGTGAATAGCATCAGTATTTGCTCTGCTGAAGACGAGAAACGGGTTTAATACCCAGGGTCCTGCTTAGACAAGGAGAGAGTGTTTTACTGAGCAACAGAACAGCCTTGGTAGTCAGATTATTCCAATGTATATCTTTTTGGCTATGTGATGTGTTTAGCACTTGTGTTAAAATCCTGTCAAACCGTCTTTTCTTGCTCAAGGTAAACGAGAGGAGCGCTGTGTCCTAATTAAGCTGTTTGCCACAAGCAAGCTCAGCTTCCCAAATTGCCGTGGGAGCAATGCAGGAAGCCAGTCTCTGGTGTGGGGGGAAGCCACATGCACTGAAGTTTTCCTTATGAAACTGTTGGTGAAGGGAAAATCGGTGTATTGAGATCAGACACAGAAGAGCGAACTGGGGAGCAGAGGGTATAGAATCATAGAATCGGTTGGGTTGGAAAAGACCTCCGAGATCATCAAGTCCAACCCTTGGGCCAACTCCAGTCCCTTTACCAGATCATGGCA
>JAWWEV010000002.1:1327803-1361907 GCA_035583235.1 Hafferia zeledoni
GAACAGAGGGGGTAGAATACACGACCTTGATCACCCCCACACAGTGCCAACTGGTCTCACCTGCTAAACTAGGACAGACATGTAAATTAGTTATAAGTACAAAAAAACCCCCCTCAACTAGGGAGGACTAATTTTTATTTTACCTTCATATATTTTATTAATCAGGTCCAATTTAGCAGGGAAACACTTTCAGAAAGTACATCCAGTCAGCAAATCTGACACTGTCTCTCAGTTAAAGGCCAGTTGATATTATGCTGCAAATTAACCCTCTGTATGGCAACTGAGAAACTCTCTAACTCAAAAATAGTCACAGAATTAAAGGCTAAAGAATGGATCAAAACCCAGCGACATCACATATTTTGAACCAGCCCACAAGATGTGGCAGATGTCCTACTCTGCTCCTTCACAAGGTCTGTTCCACACTGAGACTTTCCAGGTAAGGCACATCATAGAGAGTGGTATCAGTGCCTGCTAAACTAAAAAATATCAATAAAAACACAACAAGTGTTATATTTCGTCCCCCAAGAACTAGGCTCTTCCATGCTTCAATCCCACAGCAGCCTAAAGAACTTTGAACTCTGGATGTGAACTTGGATTTCAGTGCTCATATTTATTAAAATAAACATTGTTGATTTACCACCAAAATCCATCAGTGGGTACAAGAATGTAAGTAGTTGACATTAAATTTGATTTGATTGCATTTCCCTGGGTTTGCCAGAAGCATTTCTTTCACATTAATGCTGCATTCAGGAGCCCACAAAAGGGAGAGTTCAAAACACAATTTTAAGAAATTTAAAATATTTATAGACTGTGATTTCATGATTACAATAAAACCTATTGCACTTTTGGGGCATCTCCATTGTTCAGATATTGAAGTTCTACGAGGTCTTTTCCATTTTTAACAGAAGGTTGGCAAGTAATTTAATGGTTATTTTAAACACTGGGCAAATTGTTGAAGAGAGCCTGTGTAACCCTGGAAAGAATTTGTGCATCCTCTTCTAGATACAGTTTAAGTCTTATCTCTGAAGGCAACAGGATTTTCTCCTTACTCATCACTTCTGGCTCTAAAGTTAAATTTGTGTGGCATACTCTGAAATGGAGCAAAACAGAACACAGAAGCCACATCTTATGCAAAGGATTCAGGTCTCTGCAGAGCTGTACAATCTCTCTCCATTCCTCAGCATGCATTTTTCAACATCGCAGCCTCCCAGAAGCTGTGACAAATTGGTAGGCATGTTTTCAGATAACTAGAGAAGGAAAACTAATTTATATAATCTTTGCACTGCTTTGCTAGTAAGCCTTTTTGTTATGGTGATTTCTGCTAATTGTGACCCAACACATACATAAATGTAGGGATTATTTATTTGTTTGTATGGGGGGTTTGCCTTGGAGTTGTAAAGATGTAACCAACTGTGCTTATACTCAGAATTGGTATCTCAGCCTATTCTGTACAAAGTTAGTTAACTTTGCATTGGTCAGCATTTTGTCCTGCAATTACCAGCACCAAATGAATGCTTTGATTTGCATGAGAAGAGCAGCACCAAGAAGAAACAGGGAGATTGTTTATCTATCTGTGCAAAAACAGTCTTCTAACTAATTGTAATTAATCATTATTGAGTGGAAATACAGAGATGTCTTGTCTGCCAGTGATTATTAACATCAGAAAATTACTATTTGGGATAGAAATTACCTGGTTTTAAAACCATATGCTTTTAAAATGCAGACACTCTACTAGGAACTGATTTGCCCCCATAGAAACAGCATTAAGCAGATCTTGTTTCTCACATGAGGCAAAGTTGCTAAACTCCACTGTGTCAGAGGCTACAATAGCCATGGGTGACAACAACTGCACTTCTACACATACAGGGATTAAGCCAAGTCATGGCTTCCCTAAAAAATTTGTTTTCAGAAGCATTTATAAGGATAGGGGAGGTATTTGAGACATTTGCATCAAATACAACTGCTTTCTGCAGCAAAAACACACCTTACCTATACAATTATTTTTAAAATTCAATTTTTTTTAAATGTTAGTTTCTGATCGGAGTATATAGAATTATTTCATTTAATTTCATCCCAAAGGAAGTCTCCAGATCTCAGCATTCCTGTAGCCAAAACCAACACCACGGCACCATCTTCTGGGCACTGTATAAAGCAAGTTCTGGAAAAGCCAACACTGCCCACAGGTACAGGCTGCTTGATCCACCCCTGAGCTCAGGCACAAGCCCTGTGTCAAAATGCATAGCTTTTAAAATCTTAAATTGTTCAAATCCAGGTATTTAGGGAATTAATTTTACAAGTTCAGCAAAGGAGAATTTATATAAATCTTATTTTCACAAGGACAGCAGGGAAGAAGGGGAAGAGCAGTATTTTACTTCTACATTTAAATTTATCTAGCTCTTACATTTTGGTTTGCAGTTTCTTTCAGACACAACTTTTCAGCTGACAGAAGCAACAATTGCACTTTGAATTCCATAAAAACATGCCTATCACCTGCTTGTTCATTTTATGCCTTCTCTGTCCTTGAATGCTTTGTCAGCAAGTCTGCAAAGACATGAGGAAAGTAATTACTGTACTCACAGGTTTTACATTTAAATTTGGACCTTTGAGAAGCAGGTATTAAGAGTTTACACAATTACTGAGAATAAGGAATAGAAAAATCTGCTTAAGAACTCCTGGAGATCACATCATAAAGACTGAATTTCCCTATAAAACAGTTAAGGCGTTGCAGCAATTCACGTTACAGATAAAGCAGCAATGGTTGGCATGCCTGGAATTTCCTGCAACATTTCTTCCTTGCATTTGTGTGTCATGCCCCAAAGCCAGTTGTCAGGGACCCAAAGACAGTTCTGCTCAAGCACCCCATTATTTTTCTCCTTCCAGGCTATGGAGAAGTCACTCTTGCATCAAAGCCACAGCTATAAAACTCACAAGCTCTGTACACTACTGGCCAAATAAATAATTGAACAGGGTTCAGTAATATCTTGCACCATTTTTTCAGTGACAGTGGTACCAGAAAGCTACATTTTCTTTGCTCTTGGTAAGAGGGGCTCTGAATAGAGAGAAAAGCATCCTGCCTAGCAGTCCCAGGCTGTTGTAGCAAATGTCACTGAAAATAATCTCTTCCAGCGCCAGCATTAACCCACAGTTCAGCTGGCACCATTGCCCTGGATTCCTACTCCTTGTTAGAGATCAAGATTGCTGAAGTCAAGCATGACATGCTCCACTATTTCAAAAATCTAATTGACAATTCAAAACCCAGGAACAACTGGATTCTGGAATAGCTCTGATGCTCTACTGACAACTTTAAAATTCTTTCCTCTCTCCAGTCTCAGCAGTAAAACCAGCTTTAAAACATTCCTGTGTTTTTATTGTAGTTCGCTGATTTCTGCTGACTGTCTTTGCCCTCTCCTCTCTTCCTCCTTCAGTTGCACCAAGTTCATAGGGAGAGAAAGAGCTGTAAAGCAAGAAGTATCCAGGAAAAGACTGAAATCTTACCCCACTCTGCCTCATGCAGGCAAGAAAATCATCCTGAAAATTCAAGTATCCATAATCTTTCAAGTGCCCTCTTGAGAAACTCTCTAATGATCTAATTGTTCCTAGATCTGCTGGAGCTCTGTAAGCAGAAACAAGACATCTCTGTCAAATGCTTTATCTCAGTGGAGAATTTGTTGGGTATGGATCCTAACTGGATTCTCCCTAACTTAGTCCTGACACTGGCAGCATATTTGGAGAGGTCTCCAGAGGCTGAGACTCTCTGCTGTTGCAAGCACAAACAGCTTCCAGGGTTTACAAGACTGAGAGCACTCAGATAGGATTTAGAGATTCAACTGAAATTGTACAGCAGTGATTCAGCAGTCACCAAGGGCAGGACCACTAGGAAATAAACTGGATAGAAATATGAGTGATTATAATTTCAAACATCTTTTATCCTGCCCTCCCTTATGTGCATATCAGAATACACAGGTACAGATTGAACACTAACAAGATCCAGGTTGAAATCATAGCCAGAAGGAATAAAATACAAAGTGATTTTGGCTGCTCTGAGCTGACAAATCATCAGTTTGGGCCTATTAATTAAGTGCTCAGCTGTGAGGCTGGAGAACTGGGCTCCCCATCCCTGCTATTGACATCGTGCTCTGAAACAAAGCTATTATGTACACAATGTATTTCATTAGATGAGACATCATCATGGACATGGGTGTAAAAAGCCCAACTACTCTCACCATGTAGCACTGCTCCTGAAAGACAAATTTAGAGCTAAGCATAAGAGGGAAATATGCCCAGGAGAGATCTGAGTACCAAACACTGCCCAGCTTACTGGAAAAGAAGATATTCATTTTCTCACACATTTGCTCTGGCTGCTAGCCAAGAATTTGGATGCAATTTCCACATGGATTTCTAGACTTCTAATGTTTGAATATATATATATATATATATATACATACATATAAACTCTCAGTGCACTCAGTAAGGTATTTGGAATTTGATCAGCACAGACTTGGAGGTAAGCCAGGTTCCAGAGGTCACATTGCATGCAAAGGAGATCCATGGGGTTTAAATGTGGACTTCATTCTTCATCTGTTTAAGATGGGGCTGCATTTACCTCTAAGTCTCTATTGAACTTTGATATATATATAATATACATAAATGTGTATGATACATATATTAAATATGTATGTTTTTAAACACAGAACTGGTTTTCTCAGCAGCAGAAAAAAAATACTGCTCATCAACTGAATTCTTCTACAGAAAAAATGCTACACTCCAAGTCATACAAACACCATTGAAATAACAAAAGAAATCTGAAAGTTACTCCAAAAGGAGATGTACCAAGTGCTGGGTCCCTGTGAGCGAACACAAGTTTGGACCCTGATTCGTCACTGGGGCATGTGTGAATTACAACATTTCTGGCAGATTGAGCTGCCTTGAGTGGCACAGATGAAACTCTCAAGTTTCACCTGCCCTGCTTTCCTAGTACACTTTAGACTATACTATATTGATACTATAACATTATACCATTCTCTTTAACATGCACAAAAGCATGTAAATAAGTTGTCTGGTTTTTTATCCTCTTGTACCAAAGTAGAAAATCTTCTCCTATAAGAAGCTGAATTGCTCTATAACTTTTTCAAGCCCACAACACATGAAAGTTTGTTCCCTTCACCTCTAACAGCAAGAAGCTTAGGAACTCCATAACCAATTTACTATTGTAACTGCCATACAAAAGAGTGACCCAAGCTCCAACCTGAGGGAATAGTTCTGCAAGGTCACCCCAACAAATACGTCTCAAAATGGAACAGAAGTACCTTGGACTAGGAGACAGAATCAAGTATTTATTCATCTCAGAATTCACTTTCCTCCCACACCCCACAAGGAAGAGTCAAAGTATGAAAACTGCCACTATAACCATCTCCACACAACGCTTCCTATAGGTCTGCCCACAGCCTCTGCTCCCTCAGCTGTATCCCTCTGTCAGAGCTGCTACAGCTCTGGGTGCCCAGGCTGTGGGCTGCAGTGCCACCAGGGCAGGGATGTGATGTCCCTTTCACAGGTCGGAGCTTTTGCTCATCTCTGATGAACTCGCAAATGCAGGACTATGAGCTAGATCATGTGTGCTGTGTGGACACAAACACTCTGTCAAAGAGTAGCAACATCTCAAACTGCTACAGATGCTCATTCTGTGGGCATGAGCCCTAAATCTTTACAGTGGATCTCGAGCATTAGTCCAGCTTTATCACCACATTGTTTGAGACAGGTTAATTCACCTCTTCACATCTTTCCCTCCCACCCCATCCCTTCTGTTCCTCTAATTCATTTTGATTGCTGAAAATTTAGAGTTTAATACTTTCTTAGCTATTGCTCTATTACTCAACATGAATCATTATACTTCTTTCACTTACAGGTGTCTTTGCAGAAGGGAGGAAATTTGGCCAAAGAATAACCTATGTATGAAATTCTGCTCTTTGATATGCAGCTGAATCCCTGGGTGCAACAGAGAAATAGCTAAGAGAGAAATTCAGCCTCCCTGGGTGCCACAGAGAAATAGCTAAGAGAGAAATTCAACCATGCATTCATTATTTCATGGAGTTCTATACACTCAATTCCTTCACAGTTACAAAAATTTATATTTTATTTTTACTGGAAGGGCAACAAAATTTAGAGCAACGTCCTTAAAATACCACCATGGGAATTTGTTCTCTGAATTGGGAAGCGGCGGGGAAGGGGAATTTAGAGTGAGTTAATCATTTTGATCCAGGCAATATCTACTGTGTTTCTTTTTCCTTAAACACACTGAAACAAAAATAAATGGCCTCACTGGCCAGTAATTTTCCTCTTTTCTAAGAAACTTGGAGACTAATATGTCACTTTCAGACAAAAGAGACTTGGGCTGCAGGCTTGTTCAACACACAGAAAATTACTCTCATTTCTGGGACTCTGTTAAGAAGGCAGCCTGCCTCTTTCCATTTCTCTCTTCATTTTGCTGTTTCAAAACATACAAACAAGCAAACAATTAACTCAATGGGCTACTACTGATTACAGTCTCTTTGGAAGGAGTGAAATGTGAGCTCTTCAGTTTGAGACAGACTCAAGACCTCCAACAAATACTAGAAAGAAAAGGGGAATACTGTTTCACCAATACCAGCCCTCTCCTGAGGTCCTTCTCTAGCTCATATGTCCCCCTCAAAAGGCTGACAAATACAAAATCTGGATGGCAAGTCTCTCCTCCACTGAAAACTATTTCTAACCATTAAGAAACTAAAGAGCAAAATACCTTTTACCCTCCACCACCATGGCCACCTCCCAGTAACTTTTGTGCTAGTTGTAACCTGCTGCCAAAAAGGTTTGGAAAGCTTATCTTTTAACTCTTTTTTTCCCCCCAGACTCCATTATTACTGTTGGAAAAATTCCTCTTGCCGGATTGCTGTGCTGCTTTCAAGGCTCTTCTCTGCTGTTTGACAGAGGCCTGTGGCTACAGACCAAGGGCTCACTCACTGCCACTTGCTTCAGTGCCAGCCCCTTCTGAATGCTATTTGGAAAATAAGTTGCAGCACTGAGGTTCCATCCACTGTCTCTTAGTTCAATGTTCCACAGCAACCTACAGATCCAGTAGTGCAGAGCATTTTCATAAAACAGTAAGTATGAAACTTTTCACATTGTGCCATGGAGGACAGTCATTTTCTTAGATGAAAGTGGCATTGATCCCTTATCTAGCTATCTATAAAAATTAAAAAGACTGTAAAGCCTTCAGGCTGTCCCAAAAATAAAAGCAACACCTATGTTCTTATTTACCTAATTTGCTTCAAGGAAAAAATTCACTGATTGATTGGGGCTTTATGGTTCTTAAGCATTCAGGGATTAAAGTATTCTGTGAAAAAGAAACTCTGTCAACCGAAAGTTTAAAACTGAGGAAGGCTCTACCTTCTTCAAGTTGAGTTTATCCTAAAATACTTAAGAGTTTTAAAATCAGAACAGCATGTTTTGTATGAATTATTACAGTGAAAAATTGTGAGGGAAAGATGCCCAGCACCAGCACTTTCATCTCCTTCACAAACCACTATCCCTACAAGATTAACCCTCCTACCCCTACACATGGCCAATACACTCCCAGTTCCCAGACCAGACAAGTGGCAGGAGTTTACTCAATATTGGCACAATACACAGAGTCCTTATTAAGCAAATTCATACAGCAGCAAATAGTTGGACCAATTCTGCTAATGGGAAAGCTACAGATGTTATAAAGTGAGAAAGGATGAGCCCAGTGCATCTACTTAGTGACAAGTCATGGCAGATTCTATTTCAGGAATAGCAAGAGTATTTTAGACATAAATTAAGAGGGTTTCAAAGCCTCTGTATTTGCAGAACAGATCATGGGGTGAATTGACTAATCTTCATTAAACAGTAGGTAGTACAGTGTATAAAGACATAGATAACCTCAATTTTAAAGCTGATTGTTTTTCCTGGTCTTATTACAAAACTAGTTACTCCTAACCTGAAGGAAATTATGAAATCATCTGATGTCAAACTTTAACAAGAATGCCTTATAGTACTCATCAATTTAAAAATTTAATAAAGTTTAATTAAAATCTGCTTTCTGCACCCATGTGTCTGCAGAGAAGCATTTGGATTTGTGTTCATATGCATAAAATAGGAAATTAAGCTTTGGGAAGAATGGCTGCAGGATTGCATCTAGAACCATTGCAATAAATTCCAAGTTTGCAGTAGCTGTAATTTGTTAACCTCCAGATGAACTGGACAGAAACTACACAGAGTTGCACCTCGGTTGTGAAAAGCATTTCGACAGCTTTGCTCTTCTTGTTAACCCTTAGTGTTCCCTGACACAACACAGACTGAACTGGCTACATACATGTACCTTATTCTCTGCTCTTCACAAGTGATCTAGGAGAAATCTAAAGGCATTTCCTCATGGATACAATGAGCAACTCACTTCTGTGGGTCATATTTCAACAAAATGAGAATTTTACTCTAGAAGCAATAAGCACAATAGTATGACTGTTTATTTCTTCCCATTTAGTACCTCATAATCTGTCACTGCAAGGTTTTGGTTTTCCCAAAAGCATCCTGAAGGTCACTATCACTGCCTTTCTGAAGTTCAAGTATTGTACCATTGGCAAACACAGCAGATAAACAGCAATGTTTTGCACTGATTAGTGCAGTGCAATAATCAGTAACATTCATAAGAACCCAGCTAAACATTTAAT
The DNA here is from genome assembly GCA_035583235.1 of Hafferia zeledoni. Lineage (NCBI taxonomy): Eukaryota > Metazoa > Chordata > Aves > Passeriformes > Thamnophilidae > Hafferia > Hafferia zeledoni. The sequence goes on from JAWWEV010000002.1 coordinate 1,336,524, forward strand.
TCCTTTTCAAACAGAAGAAGGAAGGAGGCAGATTTAGGATTCATAACAAAAGCTGTGGAAGTATTTTTGAAAATCCTCAAAAGATGATACACAGATACAGGCAATGTAGGAGTTGAGTTTCATTAACACTTTTAAAGTTACTCTGAGTTTTACAGAATGAAATCCTAACTCAAAGTCCTAGGGCAAAGCTATGGGACTTCTTCCCTCCATTGTAATAAATCCACTGCTCTGCTGGGCCCCTGTAACTGGCCACGTCTAATGGATATTTCTAGTTTTCACAGTTCATCCTACAGCTTTGCTGAGAAAGTTGTCACATTTCGGGAAGTACCTCAAAGGGAAGCCTTATTTATTAAAAGTTATCATAATTCATCCAATGCAACAGAGCTGCCTTGAATGGCACAGATTAAATTCTCCACTTGCATCTGCTCTGCCTTCCTATTTGTTGTAGTTTTGGCTTTAGTTTCAGCTTGGCCTCAGCTAGGCCTCAATTCAGCAGGCCCAGAGGATATGACATAGATTAGAAGGGACAAGCATCAACTGACTTAAGCAACCAAAGACATATTTTATATCATCTGACATCATCAAGAAGTATAAAAAGAGAAGGAAGTGGAGCTTCTGCCTCTTTTGCTCTTCGCCTTAGACCCGTGAGGACACACAGCCCAACATCAGGCCTTGCTGCCATCCCCGCTGTGTTATTTAGGGAGGTGAACATTTTCTAGGTAATTTTTCTCCTCTCTTGCTAGGAGTTTTCTCTGGAAGAGTTTTTAGGAAGTTTTGAGGGGTTTAAGTGAAATCTGTATTATTTAGTTGGGTGACTCAATAAAGGTGTTATTATCTCTTCAGTGATGCTGAAGGGGTTTTTGATTTTCACATTTTGTAAATTTTAGGAACACAGTAGCTGTAGATTTTTAGTGGGTTAATATTTCTGACTTAAGTTTAATGTCTTTCTATCACTACCCCTGTCCCAGAACGGGGAGCTCAAATTCCTTTAGTTATTTAATCTTGTTCAGACTCTCTTCAAGGTAGAATGTTGACGACTATCAGAAAGGCCAACAGAACGAAACATAAACACAGGTCAGAGTGACCCAGAAGTCAGAACTGGAAGAACTCCAGGAGCCCGAGGAAGAGGAGCCAATGAAGACAGAGGGTCTCGACGATTCCCAGACCCAATTCCTGGGGGTGGGAACAGGGGTGGGACTGGGGCTGGACTGAGAAATGTGTAAAGTAATGATTGGAGGGATCATATTATAAAAGCCATGGAAACTAGAACTGGGGAGCACGTGCATGTTATGTATTCCTGTGGGCCATAGCCCTGATATTAAAGGACCTTTACTTTTTATCTTATCCTACATTAACTTGGCTCAGAGTCCTGCTTTGTGGGGGGTCTCTCACAGCATCATCACATTTGTATATATATGTGTCATATCATATTCTGTTTTTAATTTTCTTTTCTTCTATGTAAATATAAAACCTCGCCATTTAAAAAAATTTGCACTATTCTACTTTAGACTATACTATATTTATACTGTAATATTGTACTATATTCAACTCAATACGGCTGTACTTCCAGCTGTAACAACAACCTCTGCTCCCTCAGCTGTATCACTCTCTACTCTAACCTGCATGTTCTTTAATATGATTTTCTCTTCACCTGTGCATTTATTCTATTTTTGTACATAATCGAGCCATTTTTAGTTAAGCTGGCAGGAGAAGTGAAATGGGAAGTAAATTGGTTTTCAAAGCCACTAGGACACTCCAACAATAGTAAGTAAAAAAAGTAGTAAAGCATAGCTCTTTAAGATTTTGCTTCACTGGAAAGAAAGAAAACCAGTGGCTGCTCATAAAAATGCCAAGTGAATTGATGTTTCATTAAAGTAAAAAATTCCAGTGGCACAAAAGACTAATTTGGGTCTTAACACGCCACATAGTCACTGTTTACTATTCCCATAGACAAAGGGTAAAATATGTTCACAAACTGATTGTCTGTGCATGTATTTATTGCACCTAAGGCAGCTGCCTTGGATACCCAGTGCCCTTCAGACAACAACTACAACAGAAAAAATTACTTATTTTAAAAACGAAGTTACTTGAAAACCAAGAAGCACAATAAACCATAATTTTCATAGCCCATAATCTCAACCTAAAGTCAAGTAATTTTTGAAATGAAAGATGTTCACCTCTTGAATATTTTCCTAAATCACAGACTTTGTTCATTAACTATGGGTTGTCAGTTTACCTAAAATACATTTTTGTACTGTTTGAAACATCGTGTAAAATTACATAGTTCTTTTAGAAAAATAAAAGAAACCTAAGAAAGAAAAAAAAGGCATGGGATGGGATGAAAGGTTATGTTACATTGCCCTAATTCTGGGCTACAGACTACCATAAAAAATGTGCTGAAGAGCAGTATTTTACCATGTTTAAAGACAACAGCTCTAGTGTTTCCTTGACCTGTTTCCAGGCTGCCCAGCACAGTCCATCCTTTATCCATCAAGTAGATCACCTTTTCTTCCAGGTTAATAAAGGCTTTTTGGACAATTTATGGACTTCCATGAAAGCTTTACATCAGTAGTAGTTTTAGTTGTGTCTAGAAAATTCCAGGACAGGAACACTCTAACAGAGGTATGATAGGATTTTTGGATCTCATGGATTTATGTATTTGGTTGGTGAAATCTTAAAAATAAACTACTGTTATGACAATTAGAACTGACATCACTGAGTTTGGAAAAATAAACCAGAAAAAAAAAAAGAAAATTAAGTAACCCCCATTGAATCAGGAAGCCATAGGACATGGTAAGATATACTGTTTACACAGAATATTTAAAATTCTTTCCCCACATAGGTCATCACACTTCCACTCTAACTTTCAGGCTTCTTCTCTGAAGAGGCCTGGGTTGGACTAACTTTTCACAGAATTAGGCTCATAAAATAGCAACAGTTAATATGAAAAGTGAAAGCATGAAATTGAAATTTGCAGTCATCTCTCACATCAATAGCTCACCTCTCAATTTTCTAAGCCCTACTTCCCCAGTAAAGGGATTTTTTTCCCCCACTGTCTCCACATAAATTATACACACATTATGCATATAATTATGCACATAAATTATAATGATTAAATAATTTTAATTGCTCTATCGGCTTCAAAAAGACAGATACTCTATTAAGTATGCATGCTCTCTCTCCATGTAAGCAAAATATTCCTCTCCTCTGGATTTAGCTATAAACAGCCTGAAGTTGTATTGTCGAGAGAGAGAACACTAAGAGTGTGAGAAAAATTGAATAGGTTTGACATTGATTTCAACTGCACAAAGCAAACAGGTTTACATTGAAGTAGATGGATAAAAGTTTGTTCAAGGAGTCCTTTTCCATATTTTTACCAAAAAATATGTCTGGGAAATACTTCTGCATTCCTTGTGTTTACACACACACAGAGAACAGGGGTGGCTCCACGGACAGGCTCTGATCTCCATGGAAAGTCTGCCTGTCTCAGCTGCTTATTTCACAGGCCTTCAGCCTATGGAGTATCATTGGCACACAGCACAATTTTCTCTGTAAGTTTCCCAAGTTAAGCTTCATATCAAATATTTGGGAAGCAGATCCTTCACTTCCCCCCACACACTATTATACTGAAGTTTGTAATCTTGAATCTGTCCTGGATTTTAGCAGTTATTCACAAAGCTATTTAGGAAAACCAACGGCAAATCTTTACTTTTAGAGTTTGCAGATCTGATTTCCCCATAGAACACAGCCAGCAGTATCTGAGGACTGTAGGGGTCTGTCCTAGTTTAAAGGAAACCAAAGTGTGTATTTAAACTAGAGAAGGGAACTTCTTCTCAATAACCAACACTACACCCCTTTTAAATGTAAGGAAAAGAAAATAAACTTTGATTAGGAAATGTATAAAGAGGATACCATTCTTAACTACTATATATGTATGTAACTGTAAAACAGACCAGAGCCAAGCCCTCCCACCACTGTAGCAAAAACAACCTCAAAACAAATGGAAGTCTCTCGGTGCATTTATATTTGGGGACAGCAGGTGGCAGTGTCACACCTCAGCTGGCCTCGAGATCTGTTTCCAGCCTTTTTTTTCAGTGAGGCAGAGACAAAAAAGACAGAATAGGTGCCGGCCTTATGACTCACTTCGTAACAACAGTCACATGGGGGCAGGATGGAACCTTTTCTCGGGGGAAGGGGGGGCAGAGTAAACTCTCTCCTTGTCCTTTGTCCGAAGAAGGAGGTGCTGGGAGTTTGAAGGGGCGAGTGGGGTGGTGGTGCTTAGAAACCCCTTGCAGCAGAAATCGGTCTTCAGGAAGTTTGCAGCAAATCCCAAAGGCGCTCTCTCTCTCTGAAGCCCAGGGTGCACAGAGAGCTGGAGGGAGAAAAGTGGGAAGAGGCAAGCTAGAAAGGAGCTTCCTCTAAGGTGCGGTCACCAGCTCTGCAAAACAGTGACTTCAGTCACAGCAGCCACCAGAAAAGGAACTGAAGTTCCAGCACCAGCCAAAAAGCCCTGGCCACCTTCCCCAGCCATCAAGTTGGAATTCAAAGCAGTTGGCCACCTTTTTGTTATCTGGTGGCACTGGGGGTTGGGTGTTAACTCTTAAACTCCTGTGTCGGTAGAAGGAAATTCCATGAAGAATTCTGAAACTGTAACAGGGTCAAACCCTAAACATGCAGCAGTCAGTGCTTTACCCATGATTAGTTTCAGTGGTGGCAGAGTTCGTTGCCCTATTTAAAAAACACAGTAAGAATCTGAGAAAAGCCAATATTCCATGAAATAAATACTGCTGGATCTGTTGGTAATTAACCCTCTTTTTTCTGTTCCCCTTCATTTTGCATTTGACACATATTACTTTTTCTAATGCTACTCATTTTACTCCCTATCATAATTACTTTAGTCAAACAGTGTTGTTATAACCATTAGAATTCATGTGGGGCCAGAACTTTGCTAGTAAGCACAAGAACATGTTGATCTTCCAAAGGTAAGTCCTAAAATTCTTATTTTTTTTTAATTCCATATTGATCTATTAGAGACCACAAATTAGTCTTTGAATTTTTTTCAACCTCATAGAATACAGTCCAGAGATACCACTTCATGTTTTAAGAAATACATGATACTTTGGTTTAGAGATCATTTTGTTTCAACATCCCAAATGAAGACTGCCACTTCTCTAACTGGGCATTATTGACAAGAGCCATACACACTAATAAACAGCCTTGCACTCTGTGGGCATTTGCACAGAAAAAAGTAGAGGACGATGTTTTAAGCTATAAAAGCTGTGTAAATGGGTATAGCTTGTTTGCAAGAGCAGGGGAGGGCTCAAGAGTACTGTCAGCCCACAAACAGTGGGACAATTAGATACAGCAGTGAAAGGGAGGAGCTATAAGATGGTATCAGGCTCTCAAGGACAACTGGAACTCTTCTGATGCAACTTACTTAGCTTTAAAGCATATGCAGAAAAACTGACCTGCAAGAGTCCTTGAAACAGCCACTGCTACTGAGCATTTTATCCATTTTTATTGACTGCTGCTGCCAAGGAATACATCAAGGCAAAATAAAAGTGCCACACATCCTTCAGCCTAAAATCAGTAATTGTCATTAGCAAAAAGTTACCTTAATTATACACAGGAATTTTCATCGTGATGCTTTTAAATTGAAGAGGGCTAACTTGATGAATACTGCCCTCAGTTTCTTTTTATAAATATTGATTCTTCAAGCTTACAGTGTTTCCAGCTGATGAAAGAGCTTTCATTTTCAGAACCAACACTAGTTTGCTGCACCATTGCTTGAAATCCAAGCATTTAGTCAAGCTTGTTTCCCTGGCTGCCTGGTTTCACACACGTAATGAGAGTTACATCTTTCACACTGGTGCCAGCCTGCATTCTTTAAATGCAAGAATAACAATCTGCACTACATCAAGACAGACAGGACCGCAGAAAATAATCCAATGCAGTCTTACCCAGGTGGCATTCCAATTCCAAATGTTAAAACTAAATACAAAGTTTATTCTGTTGGTTTAGTTTAAACCATTGCTGGATGCCTTTTAAAATGCATTATCTCGAAAGCAGATCCTGATCCATACACTCTGGGTAAAACAACATTGCTTAAGTAGTCTCTGCCACCTTGCATTCAGGTTGCAAACAGAAAAAAAATAAACCACACTTGAATTTCAACATAAACCACTTTGTGCTAGATTTTCACTAAAGACTGCAATAAAATACCTGCTTTGCATACGTTATTTTAGAAACAAATCTCCACATCTGAAGACTACAAAAGAACAGCTTAATTTTGCACGAGTTCATGTAAGCATATGCAAGTTTTGTATTACCAGTACAGTTAGTACAGTATGGACAAAAAATGAAAAATCTTTATATATATTTTCTTGTTATCAAAAAATTGTATTTCAGTTTAACATACCTCTAATACTCAGTGGTGATTTTTTTCTATTCAGCAAGGCACTCATGTCTAAAGTAAGCTCTAGGCCTCCTGTGAAACCTTCACTAAAGTCCATATTATTTAAACACGTCATCTAGATGCAACATGTCTCTGAACAATTTGCTAAATGGGGATATCCTAAGAACTTGCATATTCCTTCCTTTAGTTAGGACCTTCATCCTCAGACTGGCTTAACATGAACCTGAACTGATCATTGCCAACAAAAAGTATTATCCAGGACTGTTGTCAGGTTGTTCCAGAGGGTATGTTTTAGTAGACACAATATTTCCAAACCAGTTAAGCCAGACATGACATAACAGAAGATAAATCACATTTTGAATTATAAGTTTTCTATTCTCTTAAACATAAAAATATTTTCAAATTTAATAAATGAATATTTTATTTTTATAAACTTATTTTCATGAATAGAAGGATTCTCTTTGCGGCACTAGGACAGACAATTAAGGAATGAGCTGTTCTAGTTCATTATGTGACAAGGGACAACCTGACAGGTAAGCCTGCTTCACTTTTCTCCAGTAAAACTGTGTCTGGTAGGTAAGGATTTACGAGTGGCAATTACAATCAACTGTGATTTCATCAAATACCTGGCTTCTGATTTGGGCCAAAAGCAGACTTCCCATTTAAAAGCAACAGAATAAACTTTGTATTTCAAATACCAATAATACTGAGAAAGTCTCCTTGGTATTACTAATACAAAAGCCAGAGTTAGATTATTATTATAAAGTAAGAGCAATAGCACAAACCAACTGTTCCTGCCTTTTAAGTCAACTTGACATACCGTTTGTAAACCAACATGAAGATACGCTCTTGCACCATTTCAGGGCTTTATTTGGGTTTGTTTACTATAACATCATTACATGTGATAGGACTCAGTCCATTGAAGACCCAGGTTCTGTGTGCCCTCATGGTGATGCAGAAGCAAAAAAAGGGCTTACGCTACCATAATCTGACGAAAGAAAATATGAACCTAAATATAATCAGTAAACTGATGACTCAAGGAGTAGATGCACACAAAGCTTACATTAACTAGCTAAACGTTGTAAAAAGTTAGTTACAACACAATAGATATCCTGGTTATCACACCCATGCCAATCTGTTTCTTTGGTTTTTAATTTTTTTTTTATTATTTTTAAACACACTGAGTTTTAGTTTGATCTGATTGTCGCTTCTAAATTACGTAGGCCTGCAGTCCACAATCAACTTAATATCACCACTATTAGAAGGACCTAAATCTTGAATTAGACTTTTCTGAAGTCACTATTGGACACCAAGTGACATCCTTTTTCTTGCTCTTATTTCTAGTGGACAGAAGAATCAAGACTAATGTGTATGACCAGATAATGTCAAGGAGAAAAATGTGTGAGTGTAGGCACTCAGCTGGTAAGACTACTCCAACCAGCACTAGTGTCCTTTTCACCTTTCACAAAGCTTTTTCTCAACCTAGGGGTCTTTAGCAGAGATCTTTTTCTAAATGCAGGCTGCCAGTAGAGATACCATCTGAAATCTTAGCTGCAGCAGTCACTTCTGAGATCCCAGTCAGACACATTCTGATCAATACCTGAGAGTGTCTCCTGTGCTGCTTCAAAATACAGGTCACGAGCTCATTATTTTTTGCAATCATCTTTTCCAACTTTTCAGACACATGGGCCCCCCTCCAGAGGCCAAAGCTTGCAAAGCCTGTGGTTCACATCCACACTTGGCTTTTGTACAGGCTATACTTCTCCTGCCAAGATGCTTATTTTAAGCTTATGTTCCTTGTCCTTGGGAAGAAAATATATATAGTAACTCATACAGATTATTAAAATTTGAGAGGGGAAAAAGGAAGAAAGGAAAATTTGATGGATCACTTCTATTTGTCACCAAAATCTCAACCCTCTAAAACATTCCTACCAAACTTACGCTTTACACTTTAAAAAAAAAATTAAGAAAAGTTTTATGCATATATTCAGATAAATCTCACTTTTGTAGGGTAGCTGGGCCATTTAAATCTCAATCTGACATGACTCTGTGTTAGAAGGGGAATAAACAAGCTTTCTTCCCCTTACTTACAGAAGCTGTACTGTGCAGTTAATATTTCAGATATGGGAGGGTTTCCCTCCTCCCTCCTTTATGTTACACAAGATTCCTGTGTTCTCTTTTATTGAGAGCTTTCTATTCTTTCTCCATGACAGTAGGACAACCTTCATGTATGCAGTATTTCCTATTGCTCCATGACACACTAGCCCCTTCTTTGCTATTCTAATCTCCTCTTTGCTATTGTTACACAAGAACAGCTGCATTGCAGTGACATCACTTGTGTACAGCTCTTGACTTTTAACTGATGAGAGGTGCTATAGCACTTGAAGATGACAAGGCATGAGCTCATTATTTCTACCCCCTCAACAAATCTGGGTTCCTGTTTGCAAATACAGAATAAGAACAGAAGTGGGGGGAAAGGGGAGCAGGCAACTCCACCTCTCTATGTTCATGTAACCAAGAAGAAAGGTGTACTAATACAGACTTAACCACAATTTTCTAGCAGAAGCTGCCTAACACTGAATTCTCTTAAAATAAAATAAATTTGCCCTTTCCATAGTGACATGAGCAGGAAGTGAAGAATGTTCTTTATTACAGTGCTAAACCATGGTCTACATGTGTTCTGCTGCTTCAGATCCACATTGTAATTTAACCAGTAATTTAATCTTTCAGCTCAATATTTTCTGTATCTATAAAATGAAGACCCCAATTTCCATCAATTTCACATTTCCAGGTTTTAAGTCCTGCAGGGCAGTACCTACTTCTTCCAAAGTGTCTTTGCAATACTTTCCACTGTGAAAAGAGTGGGAGTCTAAAACTAGCGTGAGAGCACAGGTACTAATATAAACAATTCTGTGTTCTAGGTCTCAGAACACACAGGATTTAAAAGGTTGAAGTTTTCAGAAGATTTTGAGTATTTCTCTGAAGACAATCTTCAGCAAATTAAGACAGAAGAGCCTGGGTTCTAGACAGAGATTCTCCTGGAAGAGCGAGGCCCTTCCCACACAATAGTGAAACTCTGAAAACACACATTTTAATGGTAACCTAAAGGTCCTCATCCACCATCTTTTGTATTTGCTGTTCTCACACTTTCTCCCTTGCAAGGTAAAGACCATTTGACCTTTTCTCTGCTAAGAATCTTGGCAACTAAAATGTATAAAAAGAATTCACTAGTTTATCAGATGAATTTCCAGGTATTGGTGTCTCTTTCTATCTAAAGGCTCTTTTCCTGCTGTACCCAAGTCAGCCTGAGATACAATGAGAGCAATGTGATCAGTCAGTCTCTGAACACAGACACAGCATTGAAGGAAAGGGCTTCATATGCCAACTGAAGTGCCCCGAAGAACAGGACAAAGGCCATGCAATGGTGGGCAGCATTTTCCACTGTAGAACACTCATTTCTGCTCCATAGAATAAAAAACAGGATAGGAATGGGCAATGAAGAGGGAATCATGATCAACCCTTCACAATCATAGCACGCAGGTTAACAACAGATCCTCTCCTGTTTTGCAACTAGATGTAGTAAGAGGTTCTCATATTTAATCCCATTCTTTAGATCCTGTTCAGGCAAGTATTCCAAACTTGCCAAATATGACAGACCAGGTTGCTGCTTCAATTTGCTGCAGTAAACCTTAGTCATTTCTGATTTTTATATTCTCCTTGTAATACCAGACACACAAAGTCCACACCATTGGTTGTAACAGTGCTGGAATGTTAAAAAAAACCCCAACAAAACACAAAAGCCCAAAACCCCCACCAACACTCCAAACATAGGAATACAAGAAACCAACCAACCCCCCTCAAAAACATTTTATGTGAACGTTAAAGACAACTTCAGTGTGGTACTGAAAACCTGAGGCATTTTTCCAATAGCTTGTGAGCCAAATAAAGGTTTACCCTGCTTTTACATGACTAGTACATTTGTTTCTATAGGCTATGATTGAAAGAATAAAAAAAGTACTCAAAAATCATTTAACACACTGTCAAACTCATCACCTATTTTAGTCCTATCATTGCATAGCTGAAGACTTCAATTTTGAGATTCTCACTGGCTTTAGGCGACAGAAATTTGAGAAACTATTCTTATGAGTAAAACCACAGAAAATTAAACACAATATTGTAAGACTTAAGAAAAATTAGATTTGCAGTCTTAGTGACTTCAGACAACAGAAACAAGATACCCTTCAAATGCAGTTAACAGCGAATGATCTGGCTGATCATCAGTCTGAACCAAAAATTGAAGCCTATATATGCAATAAATAAGTTTTGGGATTTGGGTTTGTTTAATCTTTTTAAGAATAACAGTTTTCTACTTCTACCAATTAACTTCTGTGGTAGTGTTACTCATAGGGTTTTTTTAATAATAATTTTTTGTGGGGAAACAGGAAAAACCAAACAGAACCTAACACAGATTGTGGAATCAAATCCCTACGTGGCCCTGCTTTTCCAGCCCAAAGAGTTCATAAAAACTACAGGCATAGTTGTTCCCAGTCCATCCTACTGGGACTCGAAAGTCACTGATTCCAGGCTGTCAGAGCCTTTCTAGGTGTTAAAAAAATTCTTCACCCAACAAATAAAATCTGGCTCAGCCAAAAAAATAAAAAAAAAAAAAAAATCAAGCAAAAATCAGGCTGGGTAGAGAAAACACTGCATTTCTTTCAAACAAGCATTTACAGTGCTGCTATGTCAACCATATTTCATAAACTTCCCACCTTGCACAGCGCAGAGGTGGCAGTTTTGTCAGAAACAGAAGTGGAAAATTTTATCATGGTGCTTTCATTGCACAGAAAAAGGGCTGAGGAAGAATACTGTGAAAATGGTACTAAGTAATTTATGTAACCTCATTTTTTTCATGCAAGTGTTAAGGTTCAGAGGTAGGTGCACCATTATGTGTCAAAGCTAAATTCAAGTCAGAATTTGAAACTTTTCAAACACATCTGAGATGGCAGAAGATATCAGAACACAAGCTTCCGATACTTGTTGTATTTTACAGTAGGTTTGGGATATTTCTACAGTAGAAAGTTTTCCAATCATTTTTCGAACTATTTTTCACGCCTTACAAATTTCCCTCTTGTTTTTTGATTAACTGTACTTGACTTTGTCACATTATGTATTGCACTGATGACACCCTGACTCTGGCACACACACAGATTTCTCAAGGTTCATTATGTGCCCATCTAGAGCCAGCAAAGCCTTCTAGAAATAAAGCAGCTTTACAGCTGGTCCTGCATCACATATTGACATGCTACTACCATTCACCTAAGTAAACTTTTTTCATCTCTTGGGGCACAGAACACCAGCTGTACTGCAACCAGCAGTAAGTTAAAACAAGTACTAGTGCCATCGTTGTAGTGTTAGGATTTAGACTCTATCATCTTTATGGGTACCTTCCAACACAAGATAGAGAACCATAAACTATCTTTCAGGACCTTTTCAGAAGCCACTCTTGGTTAGATTTGGGAAAAAAATCCCAAAACATGTTCAACTAGTAAAATGTTCAGCAGCATCAAAATTTGACCATCTAAATGGTCAAATCTGAAGAGACAGGTCATTACTGCCACCCATTTCATTAAAACACTCATATTGCATTTAATCACTGTGTGTCTATTAGGCTAGTTGTCTCCTTAACAACATAATTAAGAGTACATTTTCAATTCTTAATTACGCATGTCTTAGTGAACAATAATTTTTAGAAAGATGTTCCAAAGCCATTCTATCCCCATTCCACAATTTACCTGGATTGAAAGCTGTTTGATACTTCTCAGTGTAGAGTCACCACTTTTGCTCGAAACTGGAAAGCTGGCAAGTCTAAATAAATGCATAGCATTAACAGTTAATACCTTTTCTTTTTCCTCCAAGGTTTACCATTAGCAAGAACACAACCTATACTGTTCAGTATCTATGCAAGCTCCATTCTTAATGCAGTCATCTGAAAAAAATTATATCACTAACACAAGTCTGTTCTGCAGCCCTGTACGTGAGGCAGTTTGTGCTTTATCACCTTTAATCTGCAAATGAACATTTTCATATATTCCTGAGAACAACTCAATACAAAGAAGGAGAAACCTAAAAAATCAATAACCCATTATTGTATCATCCTATGATGGACACTTAACTCTATTTCATGTATTGAAAGGTGATACATGCTTGGAAAATACTGTAAACCACTCAGTTTAAAGTCAGCAGTATGATCTTATCCACAGTGCAACCCTTAACAGGGAAGAAATCAAATTTGCAAACTTGAAAAGGAGAGCTAAAAACACTTTGTGAGAGAGCCCAGTAAGCCAATGCATTCACCAGCTGAGAAAGCATGTTGGGCAAGAGAAGTCAGTTACTTTGCTGCAAAGATCACTTTTTTTAATGAAGAGGAAGTTTCATGATAGTTTTATGACATTATGGAAGCAAGAGCTGACTTCTGTTGCAGTCTGGACTGCTGAGCATTTTTGAGCTGGAGGCTGGAAACTGACTCTAGTTGAATTAACAAGGTATGTTACTAATATATTAAATGATCTAAACTTAAATAAATCATTTTACAGTGCTTTGTCATTATAGACAACTTTGTAACTATAATTCTTTTGAGCCAACTATACATTTAGTTGCCAGGAGGAAACAAGAGTTTTGGCAAAAGAGCAACTCCCACTTAACATACTAGTACCCAAAAGTTAAGTGGCTAACACAGAACAGAAAGGAAAAAAATATAATTGAAAAGTTGCAATTTTTTTCACACTGAAAAACAGTTAATCCCAACAACAAATGACATGCTCATAAATGCAGTAAACTATATCAAAATCTGAGGCAATAAACAATTGAGAACAATAAAACAGTGACTTGTTAAGAGCAATTCCTCACTTTCATGTTGTTTCTAATTAGAAGAGATTCTTCAGCTTCATGCAAAGAACCATAATGAACAAAACCCACAATTTATCCACAGAGACCAGAATTTGGGGTCACTTTAACTGCATCTGCTTAAATCAGCAATAAACTCTTTTATTTAAGTTGAAACTCACTTACAAAACTGACAAACTTCAAGAATCAAGACATCTGATGACAGAGGACACCACAATTTAAGGCTTCTGAGACATGCTCCTGATTTCAGGGTGTGTTATACTTGCAGAAAAGTGAAAAATATGACTTTGTTGATAGAAGCACAGTTCATACACATTACACAGCCACACACCTGCACCAAAGCACTCCTTAATAAAAGCAAAAACCTTTTTACAAAGTTATTAATTGCACATTCATTTTTAAAGGTAATTTCACCTTTTGAACACTGATTTATAAATGCTAACAGAAGTTTGACAGTCAGCACTTGAGATACTCTTGTCCAAACCAGTACAAAAAGACAGTACCACAAAGCTGTGAAGTTGCCCAAGGACTGATGTTTTTAATAGAGATCTAGAATGTTTATTCCAGATCCTTCTTACCTGCAGTCCAAAATTCAGTAAACCAGCTCCCAGTTCCAAGTCATTTGTGAGCCACCTTATTTTGGTTTCACTCACACATGAGCTGAGCAGCTTCCTGTGCCTAAACATTGTTAAGCAGTACATTTTTGCAGGCTCATCTGTGGTCTAGTCACCTACCACCAAATTAAAGAAAACTGATGCAAGGGTTGTATTTTGACACATATACACAGACTGTCAGAAATAAGGAAATTTTGTTGGTACAAAAGATGGATATTGTAGTATCTTCCACTAAAATATCATTTGGTCAATTTATCCATCTCAAAATGGAGATGAGTGAACATTGGTAAGATTTTAAATTATTAACTATTTAATTGAAGCAGTATTTAAAAGTCTGAATTACTCATAAATTAAGCTACTCAGTAAATTCATCTTTATGCTTTCTCCTTTCATGACAAAAACACTTCAAAGGACATTTGAGCATGACCATTTTCTTACGGTACTGTTTATGCACTTCCTAAGTGAAGTACAATTAAGCCCCCATATTCCATTTACTATCAGTTAAACCTCTCATTAAAGTTCTAAAGAACTGCCACATGGTGGAGACAGATGCCTACAATGTGAAATGAGAAGCAGACATGATGGACTATTAGCATTTCTGTAAGTGTAAATGGATTACCCAAATAAACATCACTTGCTTTGAAAGTTACTAGAAAGCTAAACTAAGGAGGGGTCAAAGGGAAAAAGAAGGAAAAAAATAAACACCATCTCCAAGTCTTCATTAAAAAAAGTTTGAACTGTAGGGTAATTACCATGGAAACAATACAACAAAACCTTCTAGAATGTAAAACCTGTGCAGATGTATATACTAAGAGAATTAGATCCCTGAGTAACATGCTTGTGATGCAGGTAGACAACAGAAAATGGGTATTCCCAAGTTTTATTTTAAATTAAGCCATAGTCCTACAAAAAGATGTCATGTGTAGTCTTACAAGAAAACCCATACAAATAAATCAGAATTCCAATTCGTGAGTATATTCTCATCACTAGCAGGAATTCATAACTTTGGTTTTAAAGTAAATCATATGTAGCTATGGGCAGAAGAGAATCCTTCCTTGTTGCAAAGCAGCAGCACATCATGAACAAAGGGGGAGAATTGGATTTTTCAATGCAATGCTACCCAGCAACAGTAGCTGGCCTTGACAAGGTTGACTTGAAGACCCTTCTAAGGGTTTCAGTGATTTTTTTTTTACAGATGTACTTCAATAGCTTCTGCACTTTGACTTATATAATAATGATATTATCAAGAACATGTTGCAAGAAAGCTGCACAGTGGTCTCTGCAGTGTGGGACTGTCATGTTCTCAGAGCTGGTAAGCCCAAATCATTGACACCAGGGCTTAACTAGCACACAACACTAAGGAACAAAAATTAAGTCCTACCAGCAGTCTTCACCAGCAGAAGCCATATGATAATTTCTTAATGATCCTGTCCAGAAGTACACAGATTTACATGTTCTGAGCTTTCTTATTGTCTATTTACCACCTCCAGAATAAAGTATTCAACATTCACTACAGGAACATGCAATGACTGATTACTACAATCATTCCTGAAGCTAGAAGAAAGAAGAGACTAAGGTAAACAACTGAGAAAGCAAACAGCTCAGTACGGTTTTAAATCTGTTACTTATTGGTAAAATAGATCAGCCAAACTAGTAACAACTCTTTCCTTATGAATTTAGCTTCAGACTTACTTGATCCAAGTTCAATCTTATCACTTCACTGCACCAAATGCAGTACACATCATCACAACCCTGCAGCACACCAAAAATGTATTCTGCAAAGCAACTAGCAAAACAAGAATTTAGCTACCTTTTTTTGACCCTCAAGTCATACACATGGCAAATATTTTTTGCCAAGAAAAACAGATGTATTCTGAGAACACACATTCGGTTAAGTTTGAGCAGCTCCGTTTGATCAAAAGCAAATGGCAAAGTACCAAAAAATATTCTAAAATCATAAGCCAGCAAATTAGTAAAATGCATCTCAAAAATGCCTGAATCCACCTACATGTAGGTTACTTCTAAAGCATTCAGTGAAGTACAAAGTGCCCTGATGTAGAGAAACCTGACTTCTCACTAAGTGCTTTGGAGATTTTAGTCAGGACTGCCTCTAGCTTAATCCTGTAAATTGGATGCCCATTAGCACCTGAGGGACATAAGGTATGCTTATGCACTGGACTAATCCTGCAATCTAATTTTATCAGAGGAGTGCAGCTGAAGAACTTTGAGACCACACAGCAGCATGAAGCAAAGCATGGAAATGGGTATGACCAGATATGCACCTGACCAACACACCACTGAGCCAAACTAAAAGGCTGATGTAGCCACAAAGTCAAAAACAAAATAATAGTTTCCAAAGTATTACTCATCTTCCCAGATGAATGAGACTATGGGCCTAAATGACACAGATGATTACTTGAGATGCTCACCTCCAAAACTTCCAGGGTGGAAATTCAAAAATAAAAATCATTCAGCCAATACCTCAAAAAGAAAATTTCTTAGAAAAGTATGAAAATGAAAGCAGCTTTGGTCACTGATACATTTCATTTTTCTATTTAGTTATTTCAACTGAATAGTTTATAGTTTAGAATGCTTCAGTTTGTTACCTGTTAAGCACACACAGCTATAAAACACCCGCAGAGACAACATTTAACCATTAGCTAATTTGAACCCCAGTTGGTACTACTTTGGTAAAAATCAGCAGCACCTCCTCTGCTGAAAACACTTCAAAAACATTAGGCAGCATCATGCTTAACAGTTAAGACCATTGCAGATTGATTTTTAAACAAGTATGAGTTTTCTTAGGAAAAACTATCTAAGGAAAAAACTTAACTTGATCTTTATTAATAAAGAAAGTTAAAAGGCTGTTATGACATTTACAACAGTATGCCAGAGATAATTATACAACAGCAATGAATCCTAGTAGAAAATATTAAAATCTCACATATTAAGAAGCAGTCCTAACCCCGGGAGCCAGCAGTGCATTGTGTTCTTCCTACAAGTAGCCCATCATCTTCACAGAGGGGAAAAAAATCCAAATAATTAAAGGCATTAGTAAATGTAGCTGCCATTTTAAGCATTTCCAACTTACTGGGAAGTAATTCACAGAAAACAATTACAGAAGTCAGCATTGACATTTCTTCTACAATCATGCAATCAGAGCACAAATGGGAATAAAGCACTTTTATTTACACTTACTCAGTTTGTAAAACCACATGTACATTGCCATCATTTAAAGTGCAAGCTACATGTCTGCTGAATTAACTGAAGGCGTAACAGGTGCTATGTGAGATAAAATACCACCACCAGTAGTTATACAACTAACCACAGATGCCAGTAGCACAGTTCAAACCCTGACCAGCTGATGTGTTACTTCCTCTTGTGTATTACCAGCCAAACACGTATTCCATTGCTTTGGATACAATACTTTCATCTTTCCTAGGAGTCTGTCTGTCAGAAACCACCTACAAGGCAGGAAGAAAAAAGAAAATAAAGAGAATCAGTCAACATACAGCTAATCCTTTTTACACTAACCTGTTTTTTCTTCTTTTCCTGAGTACTACTATATTTTGACAAAATATGTTTGAAATAATTGAAATTAATTTAGTACTTATTATTTTACAGACTGAACAGACTGAACCACATCTTTAAAGAAATGACAGCAAAAGAAAAAAGCTAAGGTCACAAAGAAGTTAATGTCTATACAGCCTCATACAGCCAAGGGGAGATGGCACAAAAACATACGCTTCTGTTTCCCTTAAAATACCTGATAGTCACTAGTGGAAGCTTTATATGCTGTTGCAAGAGGTCTCATTGTAGAAATCCTTGTAGTATTATTTGAAGGTTGTACTGGTGTGCCAGCAGATTTTGTAGGTGGAGTGAAAACCGAAGACATTGAGGTTGTAGAGCTTCTTTCAAAGTTTTCCATCACACTCTTAAAAAGAGGGTTAATATAATGTAAACAAATACTAAAATGTAGTATTACAACCTTTATTATCTAAAATTTTCTACTATCTAAAATCCATAAAATCTATTCACATCCTAAAGGTAAATGGCCTGTCAAGACCACACAGGTACAGACCACCATGAAGCACTGACCTCACTGCAATCATTTACATGTTGGATTATGCCATTGCAAAGTAGTGGAAGCTTGGAATCTGCTCTGTCTGTACTAAACATCAACCAAGTTTGAAACAGTGTAGAGAAAATACATTGTACTATTTGTAACAAATTTAATGTAGTAACTTGTTTCAGGCCCAGTTGAACTAGTAGCATAAAATCCCCTTTCTAAATATTTCTAAAGATTCTCCAAGATTTACCAACTTGCAGCTTTTTGCTCAGACTCAGCTTGCCAAGGAGTTTCATTCAGTCCCTTTAGCAAATGCTAGAAAAGGAGTCAGAAGGCTCCATTTTTTAAGCTTATGTCTAGAAAGGAATGCATGTAAAATGGAAGAGGCATCAACTGACTTGATGGGTACCAGGAGTTTCACAATAACCCAAAGAACACATGACAGGAACTAACAGCTAGCTGAGGAGTCAAAGTTTCAGTCCAATGTACTAAGATAAACTCAAAAGCCAGAAACACATAAATAGTCACATTAAAAAAAGGAGGACAATTAGGAGGAGCAACAGTCTTAATCTGCCATCACTGATCTATTGCAGCCTCTCAATGCCAAAAATTCCCATTGGGAAACTTATCTCAATTGTCTCTTACATTATGGTTTCATTTCATTATCTCCAGCAGAATAATTCTGTGCATTCTAACTTCCAAGGAGCAGAGATTGCCCACAATGATCCTCCTCAGCAGGAAATGCTGACAAACACTTACTAAAAAACTCATGTAATGTGTAACATTCTATACCTATATAGCAATACATGCTCTGCAATTTCAGAAGTTAAAAAAATTAAAGAGGTCATGGAAAATAAACATGAAGACCAAAAAAAGAGTGCCTTACACTGAACTAAAAGCAGCCCTGAACTTACTTTATCTATACAGGGCTTGACACCAATCATGATAGATTCACCAAAAATTCTTCCATCTTTGCTTAGGGCTTTCCGAGCTTGAAGCTTGGACTGATATCGAATGTGCATCCAGTTTCCTGTGTTGGACATCTGTATGAGATTAGGTGAAAACTGTAAGAAGCAGCTTTTTAAATACGAGCCCCAATGTTTTCAGAAATAAGTGTCCAACTAAAACATACCACATGCTTTAATATGTTTCCATACTGAGCAAACTGTAGAAGAATATAGGAAGCTGATGCTTGAGGAAATCTGAAAGACAGAAAAAAATAGTCAAATAGTAGTTTAAGAATTCAGGTGCTAAAATACAAACTTATGAAGCATTTATAGAAATCCAGAAAAGAGCACTATGAAGCCATTTAGAAGCAGTGACTTGAGGAATACTACCTTCTAAGCACTTCTACTTCACCACACACCTCCATGGCACAATGGTGCCTTTCTGATTTAAAAAAAATAACATTTAGCTTAAGTTAAGGTGACTCACCAAAATATGTTTGCTTGCTTTAACCACAGTCATATTTCCTGCACACCTATGAATTCCAGACAACAGCAATGCCCAAGTATTTCCCTTCATGGGTTGTAAAGACTTCACCCAGGTTTTTTTTAATAGTTTGGAGATCAACTTACCCAAATACAGTTACCCATGTGTCATCCAGTTGATCTTCTGATGTAAGGGAATCACCTTGAGTATAAAAAGGATCTAGCTGAGCAGGAGACAGAGTAATTTTCCTAGGCTGCCCAATACTTGCAGGACTGAACATGCTTGCAGCTGTTAAATTAAAATGGCACTGTTGAACATATTTCTTTTGCAAAACAGATAAGCTTAAAGGTCTATAGTAAAACCGTAAATTCAGTATCAATCATTTCACTTGCATATGGAGGAGTTTGATGGAGATTTACTCACAAAGAGTAAGTCAATCCAAGTTTCACATCCACGAGCATGCTACTAAGTTTCATGACAGTAGTTCTGACAGCTGCTCAATACTTTTTTTAATGTAAAATACAGTATTTTAAGACACTACTAACAACCTTGCTTTCTCCCTGACCTCTAAACATGAGCAGCTTACAGATGCCAAATAGGAACAAGTCAGCAGAATTATGCTTAGCAAGAAGCCAAGGGTTTATACATAAGATTGGAAACCATATGAAGATGGAAGGCAACTCATCAATCTCAGCCACTTCACTCAAGCACAACCAACTTTGTGCTCTGTTCAACAACACGTTTTGAATAATGAGTAAGTAATGGTGATTGAAACTCAGTCTCAGAATGGATAATTGTTTTCTACTCATACCCATATACCTTCTGGAAAGTTAATAAACACACAACTCCTTTGCCAATTAGTAAGGAGTTGATGCAGCTTGAACAGTGATGACTTTTCTGTATTAACGAAAGCAATAAGAAAGCAGATTATGTCTTTTAACATGACATCTACCTGTTCCTGGAGTTGATGGCAGAATTCCAACTGACGGACTCTGGGTTAAAGAAAGGTTGGCCTGCATTAAAATACATAAAGTAACAATCATTCTTAGGGGTACATTGCTCAGATCAAGAGAGATCATTTTCAGGTAATTTAAGCATCAGGCAAAAATATTAACTGCTGCCTTAAGTTAATTCCAAATTTTAAAAGTAAGAACACATATTTACATGTATATTTAATACAAGGTTATTATGAGTTACCAATGAAAAGTTATTTGGCAATGTACTTGACATATGCTTTGTGAAACAAGGTAGCTTTAAGTATCAGTACTCAGAAACCTTATAATTCAACTTTTTTCAAAATAGGCATCTCACTTATTGCTGCAGTAGAGTAATTCACACATTCGTGTGCACCCCGATGGGAAGGATGTCAGTATCCTAAGATATCAGCATTTAATTTTCAATTCCTACAGGGTTCCAAAGTCACGGGATCACAACCTCCATTTGTATTCCTCATTACCAGACTTACATTCCTGCTCAACTTTTTAGTGCAACTGCACTGCAGGAAAATACACTTCAAATTTTAGCTGTTAGTACTTATTTTCTTCTTAACATAGGATTTCAACAACCAAAACAATTTTAGTGTATTTTTAACCTGAATCATGGCATTGCTTAGATACAAGACCAAACAAGCTGGACTGCCTGTACACATGGCAACATGAGTACTGACAGCTGCTCAATACTTTTTTTAATTTAAAATCCAGTCTTTTAAGACACTATTAGATTCTGTCTTTCACAGAGAACCTCAGCTTTCAGAATAAACTTTACAGAAGGGAATATTCAATAGAAAGACTGCTTATTCAGTGAAAAGCAGTTGCTTTGCATCAGAAGGATCATGTCAATGAAAAAGAACCTAATAATGCTTGACTACTCAGATGACATAAGTTGTGGAGCTTATTATAAAAATTACCTTGTAGAAATTTTACTGTTCCTCTTTCAAAATTAACCCCACCTCCCTACACCAATTTTCATTGGGTATTTTACTCAGAAATTCTATTTCAGGAAGTGGCTGTATTACCCATTAAAAGATAATCATAGAAACACAGAATTTTTAGGTTGGAAAAGACCTTCAAGATCATTGAGTCCAACCACTAACCCAGCACTGTTGTCTTCACCACTTAACCCCATTCCCAAGAACCACATTGACATATTTTTTGAACACTTTCTGGGATGCTGATTCCAATACTTCCCTGGGCAGCCTCTTCCAATTCCACAGCCCTTTCTGTGCAGAAGTATTTCCACTATCCAATTTAAACATCTTCTGGTGCAACTTGAGGCCATTTCCTCTTGTCCTGTCACTTGTTTTACCTGGAAGAAGAGACCGACTCCCACCTGTCTAAGACCTCATTTCAGGTAGTGAAAGGGCCTTTCTGGCAACCAGCAGCTCCATAAATTTACAAGAAAAGTGAAAATCTACACAAGTCTGAACTTGTAGGTACAAGGCATAACTGAGGCATGATTTGCATTTCTCACTCTCTACTGTAATGACAGGAGTTCACTCATGACAGCAGCTCTCATTTAGTCTACACAGGAGCAAGCACACCAAACACCCAGTCTAAGCAACAGCACGATCTGAAGGCTCACCAATCACTTTGCTAGAGCAGTTTATACAATCAGGCTCAAGAATTCACTAAGGCAGCAAAGTGCCTCAGATCTTCTGCTAGGAACAGGCCAGTGCCAAAGACACTTACTGGTCTTCCTGAGGTCAGAGGTGTTGATCCAAGCCCAGGACTAGATAACTCATCATAAATGCTCCTAACTGGTGGAGCACCACCTTTATCTTTATGCGTAGGGACTACTGGTTGTGGGGGAGATCCTCCTGGAATTCAGAGGAACAAAGGAAGAACATGAGAAAAATCGTCATTTTACTGCACTGCTACTTGTTTTTGAAACTTCAGTAGTAAATTCAACCATGAAAAAAATTTGTTACATATTCACTGGGCGTTTGCAAGACCATCTGTTCAGGTTTGAATGGTCTACTTAACAGTATCACATGTATGTCATACTGCATCCTTACAGAAGTACCACTCAAAACTTCTAGACCTCTTATTAAGCCATTATATTCACTGTTAACATACACTTGTTTTTTTTCTGAAGTTCTGAGCACACATCTAGCTACAATGAGCATACAATAGCTACATCCCCCTATTTTAAGGCAGGTTAACAGTGTATTTTAATTGTTTCAGACACTAACTTGCCTGTAGTAGAGGTGCAGAAGCAAGATTTTTAAGACTTGAGACAGTCTACAAGCTAAAGAGCCACACCAAAATGCACACAGACATATTGCACATGGTTGTCACATTCTCACTGTCCAAATTCCTTGGCTTCGCAGCTAATTTCATATTAAATAAAAATGTAAGCTCTTGATAGCAGGGACTAGCTGGCTTTAGAGAGGATGAGGCTAAGCCAGTTGCTCTCTCATTTTGTAAACTTTGGGACTTCCAATGTAACAGAATTAAACGGACTGAAAGAACCTGAGGTACCTCTAAACAAAAGCGTGGGTTTAGCCCAGGCAAAAAAAAAAAAAAAACAAACAGTTAACAGTTTTCACTTGCAAAACATTTGGAAATTAAGCTTTTCCAAAGTAGTTTTCAATCCTAAAATTCTGAGCTTCAAGACTCCACTCTGAACTGCTACTGTTACATGCAATAACTGGATATTATATAAAGCACTCTCCCATCAAGGTTTTTCAGTTTTAGTGATGTATTTAATAACTCATCTTGGTAAGCCTGTGTTAGTACCTTACTGGTTCTTCCTTTTCTAAAATTGACACTTTGAGACTGTAACAAATCCTTTTAAAAACAATTAGGTGAAATTCACATGATTCTTTCAATTTCCAAAATATTTACTGAAGAAGTTTGTACTTGATGGGGACAGGAAAGGCAGACAAGAGCAAGAAGTAGGAGACCAACAGACCACCAATCATAGAACAGTGTAAGTTGGAAGGGACCCAGAACGATCATTTAATCCAATCCTGCCTGACATTCAAAGAAGAGAATATCTAAAATAATCTTGCAGTACTTTAATCCTGAATTTCTCCTTCAAGATGACTACCACAATAACACCATATTAAATTATGCCAACTGATTTAGTAAAAAAGGCAAGGTCACCCATGATGTGTTAACTACTCATTCATACTTCTCAGAAAAGAAAACAGACATATAATAATACTATCTTAAAACCATGGGGAAGGACCTTTCCTTTTCTAATCAATTAGGTCACTGAAAAGAAATGAGCTCTACAGCTAGGGAAAGTCACTACTTAAGTGCAATTACAGCAGACATCAAGACTGTTACTACAACCACTAGATAATAATTAAGAAGTACTTTATTTAGTTTCTCTCTCCCAGTTTTCACAAGCCTGACAATCCATAAGTGACTTGTTAGAATTCACTCCAAAGAAATCAGCAGTTTGCATGTGTTGCATTTAGTTTGCCACCAGACATCTGTTATAAACGAAGAAAAAACACTAAAAGGCCATATGTGCAAATGACTTGTAAAAACCTGTATAAATTGATTCTGGTTTAGGAGAGGTTTATATTACCTTACCTATAAAACAAGTATTTCCTGGTACTAAAACTGTCATTTTTAAAACATCTATTAAACTTAAGACTAGTTTTAAGAATTTAGCCAAACTCCATTGAATACACTTGAGTTCACCGCTTGTTCAATTAGTGGAATTTGTTTATAGCAAGTTATAAAGCTATAAGGATTCCAGTCTGCAACAGTCAAACAGAACAACAAGACACAGCAATTTTTTACTTTCAGGAGAGTTTTTCAGCATAAATTCTGACCTCCAAGCAGTGGAGACCTGGTTTCCATCACTCCAACTGAAGGGCCGCACAAAGCACGTGGCTGCGGAGTCACTGGTGCAGGTAAGTCACCCATCAAAAACCCAGGAAGAAACTGAGCACTAGCTCCTTGTTTGGGAGATGTTGGGGAGCCAAGAGTCATTGGCTCAGCTCCTGAAAACAAATGTAAAAACATAGAAAAGACATGAAGTAGCTTTTTTCCGTTGCTTAGATTGTGGTTCCATTAAAGACATGTAATGCAAAATACAGTTAAGTGATTAAAATCACAGAATCGCAGAATCGTTAGGGTTGGAAGGGACCTCTGGATATCATCCCGTCGCATCCCCCTGCCAAGGCAGGGTCACCTGGAGCAGCTGACACAAGAACACGACCAGGTGGGTTGGGAATGTCTCCAGAGAGGGAGACTCCACGACCACTCGGGACAGCCTGTTCCAGTGCTCTGCCACCCTCAAAGCGAAAGAGGTTCTTGTTCATGTTAAGGTGGAACTCCTTGTGGTTTTGTTATTGCCCATTGCTCCTCCTGCTGTTCTCAGTACCACTGAAAAGAGCCTGGCACCAGCCTCCTGACACCTGCCTTGAGATATTTATATGCAAAATTATATCAAAGACGGTTCTAATAATTCATTTTACAAGCAAGCCAAGTTTATCCCAACCTTGCATTTTCCCCAAATACGAGCGGCGGCCCCTCGGTTTATCCTCAATCCCGTTCCGCTTCACCCCAGCGGGAACCGCCCCGTCCTGGCGCCGTCTCCCAGCGCCCACTCCAGCCCAGCGGCACTCAGACCCCTCCCGGCCCGGCGCAGGGGCTCAGCCCCGGCCCCGGCTCCCCTCGCCGTGACACGGGACCCGCGGGGCAGTCCCTGAGGCGGCGCCCGGGGCCCGGCTCACCTGCGGGCGGCGGCTCCATGGCGAAGGCGGCCATGGCGGCCCGGGCGGGAAACAGGCGGCGGCTCCGCCGGGCGCTTTCAAACGGGACGGAGCTTCCTCCATCGTCACTTCCGACCCGGCCCCCCGATCCGTCACGGTGGGGAGGAGCGGGGGGGCGGGGCGGGGAGGGAGGAGCGGGGCGGGGAGGAGCGGGGCGGGGCGGGGCAGGAGGAGCGGGGCGGGGCGGGAGGAGCGGGGCGGGGCGGGCGGAGCGGGGC
>JAWWEV010000002.1:1370577-1386595 GCA_035583235.1 Hafferia zeledoni
GGTTGATGGAATTCCACCTGAAGTCTGGAAGCATGGAGGTCAAGCACTCCATGCTAAATTTCATGAGCTTGTTGTGCATTGCTGGGAACAAGGGGAACTACCATCAGATCTCTGTGACGCAGTCGTCATCACCTTGTACAAGAAGAAAGGAGAAAAATCAGACTGCTCAAATTGCCAAGGTGTTACTTTGCTCTCCATTGGTAAAGTCCTTGCAAGAAAACTTCTGAACAAATTAGTACCCACTACTGCAGAAGAACTTCTACCTGAAAGCCAGTGTGGTTTCAGAGCCAATAGGAGTACCATAGACATGGTATCTGTTCTCAGACAACTTCAAGAGAAGTGTAGGGAACAGAACAAAGGACTCTATGTAACTTTCGTTGACCTCACCAAAGCTTTTGACACCATGAGCAGAAAAGGCCTGTGGCAGATTTTGGAATGTTTAGGATGTAATGGAAACCACCTGTGGGGGAATGGCTCCTCAGAGAACACACTACATGCAATGGAGGGATGAAACCAAAAAACCTTTATTAAAGGAAGGAGTTGACTTACAAGGGATTGGTTTGGGGAAGTGCTTAGAGCAGGGTGGGTTAGCAGCCCGCTATGCCAGCTTGTAGAACAAGTACATGTTACCACAGTACTTGCCCTCTTCTAAAATTCCTCAAACTTATGCTGGAAGGATATGATGACTCTGAAGAGATCATCCTGATACTTCCCTAGAATGATGTACAGAACAAAGCAACTTAGTTCCAGGTAAAGAGGTCTACAAATGCCTTGTCATTTCAAGAAAAGCCTACTGTTAGGAACTGCAAGAGCATGAGTTATTTCTAAGAATGCCAGAAGCAAATCTCCTAACAGGAGTGGACATAAAATTAACTTTACCTGAAAAAGGCAGAATACCCCACACATTGTCTGCAGAACCAAGAGTATAAACCAAGAGATGAAATCAAGGAAGATGCTTAGGGTAGGGAGAGGAACAGAACAGAGATCTGCACTGGATCAGGGATCAGGGTGACAAAGGTGCCTAACAGAAGACTCCAGGACAAAACATAATTCTCAGCAATCACTTTTTGCAACAAAAAACTAAATTTTAAGTATAAATAGGAAGTTTTGTAACATTCTACATTGAAGATGTGAGGCAGCTCTGAAAGTGAACTGTGGATCATAACAGTTAATTTAAAACAATTATGATGTAGAAGTTAATTAATTCATTTTTTGTTAAGGCCTTATCAATAATTTTGATGAAGTTGGTCAGAAGGAAGCAATGGAGAGCATTAGGTCTGTGGGTTAAACCAGCAATTACACAGTACATGGCTTTTTCAAGCTATATTGACTTGTAACAGATGTCCCTGTGAAAGATGAGAACATTAAGGTATCCTGCAAGAATGCAGAGAGCCTCGTGTGTCAGGACATTGGCAAGGCCTGTGCAAAATTTTCTTACAGTCCAGCCCCAGTAGCCTGCCCAGGCTGTGAAATGTGCTTTGTAACCAACTTTGACCCATAAGAGTATAGGGCTTCCTGTGTAAACTTTTGAAAGACTAAGGCATATCCATAAGGCAATTATAATTAAACTTAATAACACAACTACATGTTGTTCCTTAATCTCTAGAGGAATCTGCAATAGGTGTGGACACAAAAAGGCAGATGATTCCCAAGTAATGGGTTAATTTTCTACTACAAACGTTGATCCTTGTTATGACTGCCTTAAACACCAGGGGTCCTCCTGATCATAAAATCTGTGCTACTCTTACATCTCTGAAACCCAAACACTGCAGATGTTTAGACGCAGAGTCAGTGTCTTATTATTTAATTAGTGTGTCCATATCATAAGCATTAGATTTAGCCTGAATATTCATAGACACTATTGGTTGTGATGCAGGCACTTCCATGCTGCTGTCAAGTTTTCAATACTCTTCATTACAGGATAGAAGAGAAAATAATTGTGAATTAGAGTTTAAAACTGTTCTCAGTTCATGGATGAATCTGTGCTTTGCTGAGAGCAGGAGACTTATCTAAAGATGTGGCAGGAGCTGGATGCTTTCTCTGCTTCCTTGGCTGAATGTATTTATAGTATTGCTGGATCTTCAGGTTCTGAATAAGATACCTACCAATGCAAATATAGTAGTTTTAAGTAATTTTTAAGTTCATGGTTCTTCTGTTTTGTCTGTCAGAAAATTCAGCAGAACCTGTTCTAGTAGGTATAAACTAAGAAGAGTGTACTGTAGTCACTAATTATTACAGAAAGCAGCTTGTACATATTCAGAAAGCTCATATGACAGTACATCATCTCTCTGTTCTATCCATTTCCTTCCACTATTCATTTTGATCTAGGTACTGCCTGTATTTATCAATGCAAAAGAGCTGACTTCTGTCAGAGAAAAGATAACCAGACATTTCAGAGAGCTGACTTTGAAAACCGGCCTTGCACTCTGAAAAATACATGTTAAAGGGTTGAACTTGATTATAAAATGTGCTCACAATTGACACCTGATTCTTATGTCGGTAAGTTGAGTATCAAACCTTAATTAGTACACTAATTACATCACATTTCAAACTGCAATAACCAGATGATTTTAAGGAGTAAGAGAAATGGGAGAGCAAATCAAAATATTGTCAGTAATATCTAGCTCTGCTGCAGACTTCACGTTTCTTAGTTGAAAATAACTGTATGCACCAGTTGGTCACAGGATAACTATGAATCATAAATGTAGTGTGGTGATGAGAAAGGCAAATGTGACTGTGGAATGCATGAGGAGTTATTTAAAATAGAGAGAGAAATAATAATGCCATTTTATAAAGTTCTAATAAGCCTTTTGGAAGTGCGTTGCGCTATTTGGGGACGACTGTATTCAGGACAGATGATCTCATACTTGAAACAAGTGCAAGGAATAGCTTAAAGCTTAAATTTCACTGCATATATTAGATTCTCATCAAAGCACTGTGTGGTATTTCAACCCCTTGGGACAGGCAGCTCCTGTCCATGCTGACTTGGGAGGGAGTAGCCCCCGGCACAGCAACTATTTCACCTTTTGTGCCAACACACACATAAGCACTTCCAGCAATCACTTGCCTGCCTCATACACTCCAGGATGGTGTGTCCCACACAGCCTGGAGGCCCTTACCTGGTGCAGAGTTTCAGTTTCAGCTTTGCAAAGTTGTCAAGACATGATGCTTACTCCTGCTGGCTTTTCTGTTTCTAAAGCAGTTGGGAGACACAAGGTAAGGATCATTCACACCCTGAGCAACAGGGCAAGATGGGACATGGGAGGGGGCTGAAGCATGGCATGCTCCCATTTCCCTGCAGTGGCACATGTCTGTGCTCTATGCCTTTTCCCCTCAGAGGCAACTGCTCATTTGTTCTCATCCATTTATTTTTCATCCTTTAGACTCACCTGTATCTGGTAGGCATGGAAAGAATATTCTGGAAGAAAACTAGAGTCTTAGAAACATTGGTGGAGAGTGCCTTGTCCTCCTTTCCAGCCTGGTTGTGTACCTTTGCCACATATCCTGAATGAAGATGCAGATATTAGCTCCTTTATCCTGGTATGCAATAACATGCCTGGAAAATCTATTGTAAGTGGGATCTTGAGTGGGAAGTGAAACAAAGAACCTTAAAACACAAGAGAAGCATAGACAAATCTTGAAATGTCATTTTATGAGGAAGAAAGAATTTGTAGCAAAGGCTGTTCTGGAACTGAATAGAGTAAAAAGTCTGCAATGATTCTCAGTTTTGTAGTGAAATCACCACATTGTTGAGGTGAGCTGTAAAGGCCCAAAAAACTGTAAGTTTGCCAGTTATTGTAGGTTCTGGGGGGGTTGCCTAAGATGGCAGGAAGAGGTGAAGGCAGGGCCAGATTAATTATATGGCAGTTTAAATATGTTGCTTAGTTGGTCCAAATTGAAATATTATGGGAAGTAGGACTATGCTGAAGGCTGTGTACAGAAAATTATCAAAAGAGAAAGTTAACACAGCATCCCTGCACATAGTACTGTAGTTACACATTCTGTGACCTGGTTGTTAGTGATCCAAGCTTCACTGTAAGGTGTTAGTTTGTTCTGGATTTCTGGCTTTGCCATTTTGTAACACATTGTAAGTACTAGACCCTATTGGCTAAACAAAATGCAGTTACTTGTGTGTGGGAATGGTGGTGAGAGTCATCTTTACATTTTTTTCTGCTTTGTTTCTACATAATCGTGGTGCTCATTTACTGTCACAGAGGGTTTCCCATTGGCAGGGGTAGTATATATCCTAAGCACATATCTACATGATCTCTTCCCATACCCCTTTAACATACAAATCAAAGCATCCATTAAAGCTGTGCTGCATCATTCTTGACCAGTTTTACCGATGTAGCGTGTTTTCAGGTGAAAGCAGGGGATGTGTCTTCGTCAAGTCCAGAAATAGAGCCAGTTCCTCAACTCAATTTGAATCTTCAGCCCAGGAGACTGTTGATGAAAAGCCCAGTCCATGCTGCAAAAGACTGTGAACAGAGGCCCACGGCCTGCTCCTAGTAATAGTAAGTCTGTGAACCTCCTCCAAATGCTACCTTTTATCCCTGGCCTGAATGGTAGGCTGCTTCTCTTTGTTTTATTTATTTATTTCAAGCAGCATTGTTTGCTCGTTTCTATAAAGCCATCATGAGCCAGTGGTGTTTCCACTGGCATATTTCCTCCTGTTGCTGAAGGGAAATTTCCCCAGAATTAAAACCATGCCCATATACAAAGGCTACAAACACTTATCAGGACACTTCTCTCTGTTCTTACCACACTTTGTGAGCAATACATGCAAATGAACAGGCTGCTACACTGATCTAAAGATGTATGTTTTTATAGTGTCTCAGGGATTATGCTGAATTATGAGCACTGAGGAATAGGGTAGAATGCAAAGATTAAATGTTTAATAGGCAACAGGAGTGTTCCTGGGGACCTGTGGGTGTGAGGAAGATCTGGCATTACTCATACCTGTGTTACATAAGTAGGATCTGAATTCTGCTCCTGTTCATGGTCAGCTTTCTCTTCTCCAGGATGCTTGAACTTGCTTCAATGCAGTCATGTGTGAGTGAAGACATATGTATATGCACACACACACATATATAAATTGTTCATGTGTTCATGAAGCTTGATGTAAAACTCGGTATGACAGCTCAGTAGTAGAAATATAGGCAAAATCAGTCAGGGGAAGGAACAATATCAAAAGACCACAAAAATGTGACCCATTTTAACAAAAAAATGAACATATATGAAATACTTTCCATGCAGGCTGGCTGCTCTGCAAAGGAGTGATGGCCAACTGTGCCCTTAGCACAGACCATCAGTCACTGAGGTGATTGTTCTCAACCATTTGTGTGTTATTTAATTTTAAGAATACCTTCACTTCAGAAAAACTGACCTAAGATAATTTAATTTTGAAATAAGGCCTGAAAAGAGCATGTAAGAGTCAGGAACTTCAAAAAGAAATGAGAAAATCTGAACTCTTCAAGAGAAATGCTGTTAACGTAAGTGAGTTTCTGTAATGCTTTCAAGTCCTTTGAAACCTGAAACATGGATTTCTTTCTCCATTTTAGTGGGCAGGATTGAAGCAAAAGATAAATTATGATTTTTTTAGTGGCTGACCATTATGACTACTCATGGTTTGTTTTTTTGTCAGAATACTCAAAAGAGCATTTTCCACTCTCTACCTCAGCTTCCAGCAGCCAACTTCTGCAAAAATGCAATTAATCTGTCTCCCAACCATCCTTTTCTCTAAAGGTTTGTTTCAGTGGTCATTCAAAGATAGGAGAGCTAGTTCAGAACAAAAGCCCACAAAAGTTTCTCTTGCCACAAACTCCAAGCCTTCAGCCTGAAAAGTTAAAATTAAAGTCAAAGTTTTTTTCAGAGTTCTTGTAGAATCTTATATGTAGATTTTGTTAATGTGTAGTTTCCACAGGCATAATAAAACATTATTACAACTTGTACCAGGAAGCATAGCAAGTTTTTCTAGTTTCACAGGGTTCAAGAAGGAGACCATTACAGCTTCTAGTCAGGATCATAAAGTGTAAAAATCATAAATGCAGTAGGAGAATTATTTTGTAGATTAGTGTAGTCAAACATGTAAGTAGTACCCACTCTTACTGGTTACCAGGAGGTAAGCTGGGTTAAAGTGAAGTGGAACATGCATAAGCACAGCATCTCACATCCTGAAAAAAAATACTGGTGAATACTGTTCCCCTCCATGCCATTTTCTTGCTTAGCATATAGCTGGTATTGCATTGTGCGTGATGCTTGTGTGTGGGAAGCAGCTCCCTGCAGGCAAGGAAGCAAAATTAAGCTATATGAGCCCTACCTCATTCTGTGTCTATAGCTTGATCCAGCCAGCCCAGAGCTTCCTAATAACTTCAGTCCCACGAACAAGGAGAGATCTAATTTTCCTTTCCCTCTCAATATATTCAGGCAGGAGCTGTTATGTCTTCCAATTCCTATATAAAAGACACAGTTATGCTAAGTGAGCCTTTGCTACAGTATCCTAGAACTTCAATGGGTTCAGAAGGTGATGGTCACGTTCAAAAAAGAAAAGTAGATCAACTGGTATTAAATGCAAGACAGTGTCTCTCTGGCTCACAAGGTCCCTGAGCCACAATCTCTTGGAGTTTAGAAGCACACTTTTCAGAGGTAGTAGCATGTGCTTGGCTTCATGCTCTTCTTCAGTGCTCTGTGCTTTGGTCATAGGCTGGAGACAGGTTACTGAACTAAATGGACTTTTGATCTGCCCAAGTTCTTATGTTCTTATTTTCCCTCTGGACAATGAATAATAAAAATCAGTAAGCTTAGGATTATAAAGTTTAAAAATTCCATTAAGTCACCAAATATTTTATAAATCTCTGACTCCACAGGCTATGCCTTGCTAGTCATTAGTGTTGATGGGGTGAAAGCTACCAGAGTAACCAAGTTTGTAATGTAATGTCCCAAAGAGGGGATTTATTCCTGCTGTGAGGACTGAGATAGATGCATCCATCAATATTTTGGGGATAGGTGATGGTATCTGGAAATTAGGGCTTCAAAACAAGAAGAAAACTGTTAACTTAAAGGGAAGACATTTCTGGAAAAAAGGTGACATCCCAGTTAATGCATGTAAGCACACTAGGAAAAAACTAGTACTTTTTTGGGATACTGCAGAATCAAAGAATGACCCAGATTGACCTAAACTGTCTCTTAGTGTTTAATACTCATTTTTTTTTCTTTAACAACAAGACAGACTGAAAGTTCAACATTTTTTAACTATTTCTTCTCTTTGAGCATTTCAGTAAAGAAAGTACAGAAACATTTTGCTTCAACTCAAAAGTTACTCCTAAATTTATCTTATTTATTTACTTTTAAAGTAGCTGAAAGCTTTGATTCTGATTGCTCATTAAAATAATTGATTCATTATTTTATTATTTTTATATAGAATTCATTTTTACTTGTAGACCACAAACAAAGTTTCTGATTTGTTTTAGAAGAAACATATAAAGCATTTAAATTTAGTCTAATGGTATAAAACTAGATTTACATCCACTTGATGTAATTAATTTACTACCTTGTAATTAGTTTACTACATTGATAACATCTTAATTAGGAAGACTCCTTACCTTTGGGACTATCTTATCAAAACAAGCCATGACCAGTATTTCTCTTTCTTCATTTTTCCTCCACATTTTTAAACAATACTTCAAAATTACCAAAAGCTGACTAACAGTCCTTGAATGTGAAAGATTTCCATTCAAGTTTGATTGACAGGACAAATATCCTCCCAAAAGGGATGTTCAGTATTTTGAATACCAGTCAATGACTCTTTGTGAGCAGCACTGAGAGTTCTTGGCTTCACTTTAATTTCAAAACTGCACAATTTTTCATAGGATGAAATAGCTGTTTTCTGTCCAACTCTAAACAATGAGCTTCATTAATTGAAGCAGATGAAACCCCTGGTGCTACGTTGCTAATGGCATTCCTTGTTACTGCAACATAATTCAGCAAGTTGAACAAGAGACTATTTTTAACACGAACACTATGAGGGAAAAAGATTTTTCTGGGTTAGGTGGGTTTATTTTTTTGTGAGTAACACATACTAGATTATTAACCTTTTGTTCTCAACATGAAAAATACTGCAGGGAAAGAAAACCAAAATATAACCTTGGAATATATATATATAGAGAGAGAGTTATACCTATAAGCCAAACTTTTTTCAATCATGTTAAAAGGTAGTTAGGGTATTAATATCCTTTTAGAAAAACAAAAATCAAGAAACCATAAACACAAGAACAACAGCAGCAACAACAAACCTGAAAATTTTATCACTAAAGAAATGTATACAAAAAGCTCTAAATGCAGTAGATCTAATCTATGTCAGGAGATCCACCAGCAATAACTGGTATAGATTTTCTAATTAACAATTGTAGCACCTTTTAGACATTCTTAAAATTGTGTTTTGTTGTTTCACATTCTGCTTCATAACTCTTAAAAGTATTACTTACATTGAAAAAAATTTAAATTACACAAAATATGAGTTGTTCAAGTCATTGATAGAAGCAAATTCTTTGATATCTAGTACTCTACTTCAATGAAGGAAGTCATACAGTGTTTCCCTAGAGAGCAGATCATTAGGAAATAAGTAGTTTCAAGGTAGTCATGCTTCCCATAGTAAAATTACTGTACCTGATTTTCCCATAAGAAAAATCTTCTGCATCCTATTTCAGAGAAGACCCCAAACTAGGCTATTTAAACAGCTGAAGTTAAGATGCAGAGTCATCTCATCTGTTTTCAATGAAGTGATGAAAGTTTGAAGTGATGACTGCATATAATTTTTATTGTAGCCACCTTAATAACCACTGAACTTTAGTTCTTAGCTATAACTATTTCAAGTATGAGTGCTCCTCAGTGTTCACAGTCTTGTACTGTCCTTCTCTATGCACAGGGCTTCACACTGCATATTGGCATGAACTTTTGTCATAAAACATTCTATTTCTGGTTTAAGTTGTATATTCTGTGCTGTGTGAAACAACTGGGTTTTTTTATACCTCAAAGAATTCAGATATCTCTGTCAAATGGAGAAAACATTTCAGATGGAAAGGTAAAAGATAACTGTAGTGTTTTTTCAACTTTATTCCCCAGTTTGATTGTAGATTTGACAATTTGGGTAGTGCTCGGAATACTCTTTTCCTTTCAACACATATTGAATCTACAAAAACCTGCAACTGCACTGTTCTGCCACGTGTAAACCTCTAACTTTTAAAGGGAACTTTTTATCTGGATTTCTACTTCAATCATTATTCCAGAACTCAACTGACTGGCAACCATGATTCCTAGACAGAGTTGGGGGAAAACTCTTCGCTCTTTGGGTATTCCTTGACTAAAACTTTCCTCCTTAAGATGCAAGATAAGTTTAAGGCAGAGAGTTTTTTTTCCTAGTCTTTGCTGGACGGATGGTAAAAGTTACTGTATTTAAAGAGGTACATGCCCTTCCACTGGGTTCTCATGAGAGAAAGGGAGAGGAAGGGAGGAGATAAAGTACCCTCTCATAGGGTATTTTTGTACATTTATAACTGTAGCCCCTGGTACTACCCCATTTATCTAGGACAGAAGTGTAACAGAGACTGAAGAAAGTAGGTCAGAGCACATAAGCTTGTATATCCCTGCCAAAAAAAGGCTCTGCAGGTAGATGAAGGTACTGAAAAATGTGGGTCCATAGAAGCCACTCAGTTTTCCTGTGTGCAGGACCACTGTGATTGGGCTCATTTACTAGCTGGCATCTGTATGCCAGCATCAATGCACAACTCTCTGACCACATCCTAGTTTAAAAAAGGTCAGAGGGTGTTCTTTGCAAACTGATTAGTCGTGTTTTATTCTGCTCAGTGGGCAGTTAGCATAGGCTAACTCATCTTGTGATAAAGATTTGAAGGCTAATAAGCAATCTGGCTCTAGTGGCCTCACAGACATCTTGAAGATCACTATTGCTTCTTTTTGACTTTTCAGCTTGTAAGGAAACCGCAGATAAAATGCCCTTTCTATTCTAGGTGGACTCTTAATCCAGTGCTGTTTCTGGTTTCAGTATTTACCAGGTTTTTTAAAGCTGGTGATGTAATCCCTGCCTAGAAATGTAACTTAAGGTCTACACCTGTATCAGTTCAAGAACTTAATTCAATTGGGCGATACATTCTGGCATCCCTTCTACATTTTGTTTCATAGCCAATGAGAAAATTCTTATCCATTTGTTCAATGGTTTCTGCAGGAGTTAACTGTAATTCTAGCCCTGAAACTAAACAATTGGATCTAACCTACCATCTTGATTCTTCCTCTAAAAGTAAGCAGTGCCTCTGGCTGAAACAAGCCAAATCTTAGTCCAAAAGTGCTCTCTAAGCTCATTCTGTTTAGCCATGCCGATAACTCACATATAAACAAATTTCTTCTTGCTTCCAAACTTTCATAGCCAGCAGGCTGGCATTTGATTTGCCAGTTAAACATCATTGGTTAGTCATGGACCTGAGATGCACCAAGAGAGCTGGCTCTCAAATGCTGATAAGAACAGCTTCTCTACTGATTAAGCCTTATTCACATAGTGTTGGGCTGGAAGTCCTGGAGCAGGCTTGTCATACTTGTCCCTCCAGTATGAGCAGAGTGCTCATGCATTCTCAGACTGGTAGGTTTCTGCACTTCATGAGTATGGTATTTATCATCTGTTTGAAACTGGCTTTACACACCTCTTTCATGTCCTCTCTCTCCAATGTTCACGTTCTTTTACGTTCAAAGGCCTGGTATCTCTGAGCAAGTGCTGTGTGTCATAAACAACCTCAGCCAGAAGGACTCCAAGACATGCCTAGATTTGAACAGGAGCTGGCACACATATGAGCTTGCATGTTAGTGGGAAAATAGATTAAAATAATGCCCAGATACCTTTGATGAGAAGAAAAAGGAGAACATGTGAACTTGCAGACATGTTAGGTTTATGATAGATTAAATAAGGAAAATGGTTTAAATTCATCAAGAATGATACAGACTGAAATACAATTAATCTGTCAGCTTGGTTTAGTGAGCATGATAGGTCTTTTGAACCTGTTGCTCCATTAGTTAAGATTAAAAGTCTGTCAGATAAAGGCAACTGTTTGTTCAATGTTATTTATTATGTTTTTAGGGTCTCTCAACAGCATTATAGCCTTTATGTAGTAAATTTTTCAGCTTGTATGCCTTTACATGCAAGTTCAACAATGTAATAAATACCTATGTGTTATTAACAAATAAACACTGTAGCATGATCCAAATAATTGGGATTATGAGGACCATTTTAAAATTCTGGTCTGTTCAAATAATGGTTTCTCTTCCTATTTTGAATTATTTCTACTTGAAAAGGAAATATTGAACAAAATGAATCTGTAAAAATTGCTTCTTTACTTCCGTTGGACAAAGGGGCAGAGGTCATGCAGTAGATTCTGCTAGATGGCTCATGGAGAGTGCAGCTGATATCTGTTATTTCACTGAAAATCCTGGCCATGGAGTCTTCAATAGCTTCCAAATCAGAAGTTAAACCAAGGGAAAAAGCGACAGTGGAAATTTAGGTTAAATGTATGGAAGAAATTCTTTACACTGAGGGTGGTGAGGCACTGGAACAGGTTAACAGATTGATCAGAAAAGTTGTGGATGCCTCATCCCTGGCAGTGTCCAAGGTCAGGCTGGGTGGCAGTCTGAGCAACCTGGTCTAGTGGGAGCTGTTCCCCTGCATGGCAGGGAGGTTGAAATGAGATGACCTTTAAGGTCTGTTCCAACCCAGGCCATTCTATGACACTGTGATTTTCATTACTGTGCAAAAGCCCCTTAGTGAATAGCACAATTAAACCCTGAACTGAACAAAAATTAACTTTAAAAGGACCAGAGCTGAGCTCAAGCCAAACCTGAAGTGCTGTTTGAAACTTGCCCTAAACTCATACTTTTGGAATAAATATAGAAATTAAATGTTTAAATGTTTAAATGTTAATAATTAATAAATCATCAAGCAACTTGTAGTTGTGTGTTTTTAAAATAATTGTTAGCCTTACTCTGCCCTTCATTTAATTTTGCCACACCTGTAAGAGCTATGCTGTTACTGACAAAGCTGGTATTTCCACTTCATTGTTATGCTTGCTGCTAGACTGGTGAACCCAGACAGTACAGTGCAGAAATTTCTATAATCTAATATGCAGTAAATCTTCCTGCTGGAAAATGTACACGTATTCCTGAAGTTTCTACATGAAGTTGCAGCAAAAGTAGTAGGACGGCATGGGCTTTGCTCTGCTGCCATTAAAAGCAATGACAAAACTGTTGAGTGCTTAAGTACACACATTCACATTGACCAAGAATATTGTTAAAAGTCTGTGTGTAGCCACACTGCAGTGATAATTCAGATAATCTGTTCAGTGTTAGGTCTGTATAGTTGCATGGTACTAAAAATTCCTTGTGATAGAAATTCTTGTTCACTGATATTGATCCTTCCCCTATTCCAATACTCAATATGTTTTCAAGAAATGCAGCTAACCTGGCATTATTTGTATTTAAAAAAAAATTATAGCTGCCAGAATGCTCCTTATAATAGAATCTTGTAAACAAGCTGAAGAGCAGTGGAGGAGTTTAAAAATAGGATGCTACTACAAAGGAAAGAGTCAGTCATTTTGCCCTTCTGTGCTCCACTCAGCCTGTTATCTGTGTGGTGTGCAGAGCTTTTATGGTGAAAGCTACATTGGTATTTACAGAGAGCCTGAGAGTTCACCAGTGAGCTCCACAAGCACAAGTCTTACGAAACCAACTAGCTTTGACTCAGTGTAATCTGTAGTTTTTCTTACTTCCAGATGAAGAAAGATTAGGATATTGGCTCATAGATGTTTCACTATGATGCACAAAACCCTCCCAACAAATTGCCACAATGTTGATATCATTTCACTTGCTTGGCTACATATAAACTATAAATTCTTTGATTGCTACTGTTTGAAACTTCCAGAACACCCAATAGGGCTGAAAAATAATTGAAAATGGAATGGAAAATCGACTGCTGTTGTGTTAGCTGTAGGCGAGCAACAAAAAAAAACTGCCTTCAGCAAAAAAAAAAAATTGTTCTTAAATGGCTTTAGGCTGGAGGAGGGTAAATTTAGATTAGATATCAGGAAGAAATTCTTTACTGTGAGGGTGGCAAGTCACTGTAACAGGCTGTCCAGAGAAGTTGTGGATGCTTCATCCCTGGCAGTGTTCAAGCCCATGTTGGAAGGAGCTCTGAGCAGCTTGCTCTAGTGGAAGGTGTCCCTGCCTGTGGTAGAGGGTTGGAACAAGATGATCTTTAAGGTCCCTTCCAATCCAAACCATTCTGTGATTCTACTTTGCAGTGCAACTACATGAGAAACATCTTTATTTCAACTAGAAATATTATGTTTTGAAAATAATTTATAATAGGAGAAAGACACTTTGTGTAAACTATACTACTGTAGATATTATTCATTAAATACTTTGAAATCACATAGCATTTTATGCTTTATAAATTTAAATAGTGATGTGAATGTTTCTGATGTTTTCCATAGACTCCAGTAGTAAAAGGTCAGGTCTAACCTAATTAATCATTACAACGTTGTTGCTATGTATTCCTGACTCTTGGACAAAAAGCTGAGGCAGATAAAGGCCAAAGAATGAGTCAGTAGCAGACTTCAGACTGGAACTCTACGTACTTGTTTCCTGGTTTCATTCTGAATCATAAATTATCTTGTAACTGCTAAAGTGAAGAGGGAGATCAGTAACAATTTAATTACATTTAGATTTCTCACATTCATTTCTCTGTTTTCTGAAATCTATTAGTTTAAAGTATCTGAAAGACTGAGACAGTCTGAATCTAATTTCTAATGCAAATTGAAAATTAAATAGAAGTATTAATACGCAAAAAAGGCACAGATGGTGGTTCCGTTATTAAAAAAAAATTAAAAAAGAGATTAGAAAGTTAATTCTTAAGGCTGTCTCTCCTTCCCTAGACTGGGGATCCCAGGATCCCAGGATCCCAGCTGGTTCTGCTGGGTGCTCAGTGGTGCAACCACCTCGCTAACAGGTTGCAGTAAGTTATGGCTCTCCTGGAAGCTTCTAACTGACATTCATGGCATGGAGAGCTTGCCACTTGTTAAAAGTATATGCTTTTACTTCCTGTGGCTTCAAGAGGAAACAATAGCAGCAATGTGACTCATCTAATTGGCAAAATGGTATTTCTCTGAATTTGACATGCACCAGTCTAGAGCGACAACTCAAGGGGATGGTGAGAGCCTCGTGAATAGCAGGCAGTAGCTCCATGGGTGTCCCCAGGTTCTTCCTTGCTTCCCAGGGCAGGCATGCTGCTCTGGTAGGGATGGAAGTACTCTCAGAAAATGAGGGTCACCAGTGGCAACAGTGTGTAAGTATATTCTGTGCAATGGTCTGCTGGGCTTCATTCTTGTTTTCAGTTGGTTAAGTAAAAAAATAATAGAATTGTCAAAGTTGAAAGACAACTTTAAGATGATTCAGTCCAACTGCCAACCCAGGACCACCACTCAAACCACTAACCGTATCACCTAGTGCCAGACCCAGATGCCTCTTAAACAGCTCCAGGGATGGTGACTCCACCACATCCCTGGGCAATTTATTCCAATGCCTGACCACCTCAACAGGGAAAAATTTATTTTGTGATATCTAATCTGAATCTCCCCTGTCTCATCTTAAGGCCATTTCCTCCAGTCCTCTCACTGAAGGCATAGCAGAAGAAACCATAACCCCCCTCACCACAAACTCCTTTCAGGTAGTTGTAGAGAGTGACAAGGTCACCCTGAGCTTCCTCAAATCTAAACAAACCCAGTTCTCTTAGCTGCTCCTCA
The DNA here is from genome assembly GCA_035583235.1 of Hafferia zeledoni. Classification (NCBI taxonomy): domain Eukaryota; kingdom Metazoa; phylum Chordata; class Aves; order Passeriformes; family Thamnophilidae; genus Hafferia; species Hafferia zeledoni. The sequence continues at coordinate 1,385,427 of JAWWEV010000002.1, forward strand.
CAGGACTTGTGCTCCAGATCCTTCCCCAGCTCCATTGCCCTTCTCTGGACACTCTCCAGCACCTCAATGTCCTTTTTAAAGTGAGAGGCCCAGAATGGAACAAAGCACTTGAAGTGCAGCCTCACCAGTCCCAAATACAAGGGAAGAATCACTTCCCTGGTCCCACTGGCTACACTGTTTCTGATACAGGCCTGGATGCCATTGGCTTTCTAGCCCACCTGGGCACACTGCTGGCTCCTGTATGTTCAGCCCCTGTGACCAGCACTTCCAGGTGCTTTTCTTCTGGGCAGCTTTCCAGCCACTCTGCCCCCAGCCTGTAGCACTGCAGGGTGTTGTTGTGGTTAAAGTGTAGGACTTACACGTTGTTTAAGTAAAAAAAAAAATTGAGTTGATTAAATGAAAACATAGAGTTCATTAAGTTAAAAATGGGGCTTTCATAGAATCCCAGGATAGTTTGGTTTGGAAGGGACCTTAAAGACCATCTTGTTCCAGTCCCCTGCCATGGGCAGAGGGACACCTCCTACTAGACCAAGTTGTTTGGAGCTCCTTCCAGCCTGGCCTGGAATACCTTTGCAGTACCTGAAGGGAACCTACAGAAAATGTGGGGCAAGGCTATTTACAAGGGCATGTCATGACAGGACAAAGGGGGAATGGGTTAAAATTGAAAGAAATTAGGTTTAGATTATATACTAGGGAAAAAGTCTTTACAGTGAGGGTGGACAGGCCCTGGCACAGGTTGCCCATAGAAGCTGTAGCTGCCCCATCCCTGGAAGTGTTCAAGGCCGGGTTGGACAGGGCTTGGAGCAAACTTGGTCTAATGGAAGGTGTCCCTGCCCGCGGCAAGGGGGTGGAACTGTATGAGCTCCAAGGTCCCTTCCAACACAGGCCTTTCTATGACGATATTCTGCGATCCCATGGCCTCCCGGGATGGGACGTGCCCAGCAGAACTGCCCGTAAGCCTCGCACAAGGACGGCCCCGCCGCGCTCCCGGGCCCCGTCGCGCTCCCGCCGCCCGCCCGCAGGGGGCGCGCGCGCGCCGCCCCACGTGACTCGAGCCCACGCCCCGCGGAGGCTCCGGCGCCGGGCGGGAGGGGCGGAGGGAGCAGCGCCGGGCCGGGCCGGGGCGGCCGCCGCGGGGCTGCGAGCGGCGGGGGCGGCCGCGGAGCGCC
>JAWWEV010000002.1:1386695-1444113 GCA_035583235.1 Hafferia zeledoni
TGGAGGGAGGGACGGGAGCGGGGCATGGAGGAGGCCGGGCCGGGGCTGGCGGCGGCCTCTGGAGCGAGGCCTGGTCCCGGCGGAGCCGCTCCCGCCCCGCTGCCATGCGTGACTCACCCCGCAGCGCGGGTGGGCAGCGCCGCCCGGGCTTTTCCCACGCCGAAACCTGTCGCTACCAAAGGGAAAAAGGGGTTTTGGGGTAAAATTAGTAAGTTTAATTTCGATAAGTTCGAGGCGCGCGGTTGCTTAGCAGCTCCCGGCGTGAGATGGAGCGGGTGTTTGGAGCGGCCGTGGGTGCTGGAGCTGCTCCGCCGCTCCCGAAGGAAGTCGATTTGTGCTGGCCTGGGTGAGGTGGCTCGGCCGTGCAGGAAGCTGCAGGTCTCGGGGCTGAGAGAGGGGTCACGCCTCCATGCTCGGTTCATTTCTCCTCTGGAAGTAATCGTTGTGTTTTCCTATAGGGAAGAACGTAGTTCATGGCCAACCTCTGTGCCGGGTGCTTCATGTATCCTTCCTGGCTTCATTTTCCTAACATGATAACATCATCTTCAAGTGTACGGCCCCTCAATCCACTTCCAGTAATGAATACTAGTTAGGATTTGAGTGCTTTGCTTCTTATTCCTAAGCAAATGTTAGCTATTACCTTCGAGAAGCGAGCACACACCTTTCCGGGTTTAGGACGTTAAAATGTCAGCGCTAAGTCCTATGCTGGGCTCAGCTGCAATAGCAGAGGGAGTTTGAGAGTTTTAAGTGCTTATTTGACTTTTGGACCCAGGCTTGTGTCAGGAGTGACTCTGCCTGACTGATCCGAGCTCAAGGATGTGTTTTGTCTGAGTTTTGCTCGTATGGGAGACCTGTACACCAGAAATATAAAGACTACGAAGTGCATTGCTGATTTTAAGTAAGGTATTTTTCCAGCAAAAAAACCCAAACCCAAGTGATTGAAATATTCAGAAGTCAGTGTTCATGCAAAGCCGTTTCACTGTTTGATGTGCGCTTAAGTGTCTTCTGCAAGACTTCACTGACATAAACAAAGCATTCTGACTAAATTGTTGCAAGTTTCTATTTCTACAAAAGGTTCCTTTTAGTATGCAGTTTTGTACATTGGAAAATCATTTAAGCTTAATAATGGTAACAATATAATTGCACTTTTAACAACAGAAATACCCTATTTGTGGAGAAAAACTTTAAAATGGGGAAGTAGTTTATGTGTGCTTGTTACACTTTGAGAGAAATATACCAGGTGAAAAACAGGCAAAGTAAATTTTGCCTGAAGACGGCCCTGGTTAGGGGGGGCAGGAAAAAGGACACGAAAAATTAAACCTCATCTTCATATACAGCAGTATCTTAGCCATTGTGAGTCTAGGCTCTGTTTTCATTCTCGGTGTTCCGATGTAGGGACACTTATTCCTGCTGAGTGATCCATGCATACAGACACACTTCTGCTTGGCATGTTTGGATGGCAACATCCTGAGCACGCTGGCCCATATGGTGGCAAATTCTGCTGTTACTCATGTCAGTGAAGTGATGCAGGTAGACAGGCTCTCCATAGGGGAGCATCATCACTGGAGGTGATCCCATTTTTTTCTGCAAATGCCAAGAATAGAGGCCAGAATTGTGTAGGTCTTGCATACAGATTGAGAGGAGGTGTGACCAAGTGTCTTGACTGTTTTGTGACGTGTATTTTTGCAAATCTGGAGATGTTGCAGGCACAACTCTGTGTATTCATGTAGTTATTTGTGATTTTAAAAAATAGTTGTTTTCTTCAGCTGCAGTCGGGACTGCTTGACAGGAGGAACTGGCAAGCTCTGATGGTGAGCCCAGAACTCTCAGGATTGACTACTGTGTTTTATTGTGGGTCTCTCTTCAGCCCATCTGCAGCACAGCTCACTGCTTGGAGCACTGTTTGGTTGGGGTTTTTTCCCTGTTTGAAAGCAGTCAATTCCAAAGCTGCTGTTTAAGATTCTCTCACAGATTCCTCCGTTGAAGATGTCGAAACCCAAGTTACTAGAGATAACCACACAATATGTGGTTTTGCGGTTAAAGGAAATGGTTAAGACTTATTTTTAATAAGAGGAAGTGAGAGGTTGAAGTACTCAGAGCTGCCTTACAGATTGTAGATGCTGTCTAGAGAGTAGAGATTTTCAAGGATTAAGAATTTTCTTTACTGTTAGAAACAAAGCAGGAAAATTTTACTTCCCAAGTAATCACAGAACTTGCTAAAAGCAGTTAGAAACTTACATACGTTATACTTCATCCTCCTATTCAAATTTCAGTTTTGAATCGTTGTGCTTTTAGCTGTTATTTGTTCATAGTTTCCTGTTTACTGACCTTCAGTGCCGCTCTTGTCTTTTGAAACAGTTAAAAATTTGTTTTTAAGAGAGAATATCTGAGTGTATGTTTTTCTTACTGCTGAGAGTGACATGGAAAATAGGAAAAGTGGAGTTACTAAGGTAATAGTGGATGATGAGACAATTCTCAGGTTAGATCTGTATGGAGGTGGATTTTTTTGTTGGTGTTGTTATTTTGAGTCACGACCCTTTGCTTGCTGTTTTCAGCTGGTTTTTGCATTGTGTTCAATATTAGTCCTGAACTTGGACTTCTTGCCATTGTGGTTTCTCTTCTGGTTTGTTCCTTCTGCTTTTTAAGAATTTCTCCTCAATTATCCAGGCTAGCAGTTGTATTATTGTTTACCCTGTAATTCTTCTGTCATTACTTCCCTACAACTACACATCTATAGATCAAAGACAGCAGGGGTTTTTCGTGTCTCAGGTGAAGCTTGGATTTCATGGTCACCTTTTAGAGCAGACCACGACTTTGTTGGGAAGCTCTGGGTGGTGCTGCCAGTACTGTCAACCCAAGGGTATTGTTGGAGAGTGGTGGCGGCAGAGAAATACTTGTTTTTTTCTGGGCCTGTCCTTTGTTTGTTTATGAAGCCCTTGGATACCGAGATGTGTTTTCAAGAAGAGATTTCATCTTGAAATACCTGTAGTACAGATTTAGCTGGAGCAAATCAAGGGAGTGTGATTTTGAAGAATGTCTCAGCAGCAAGACATGCTAGGGATGAAAGTTAAAGTTTTGAATTATTTAGACTATATGTTAATCAAACTTGATGAGTCTCTTACTTAGCACGAATTGCTTTCCTACCAGTGTTCTGTTGTTCTTTACAATAGAGGCTTTACGTTTGTTTTCAAGATTTTTTTTTTTAATGTCTTTAAGAAAATAAATTCTTTTGACTTTCCCAACTCTGATGATTGCACAGTATCTGAGAAATCAGAATCTTAAATGAATTCTTAGATGTGAACTACATAACTGAAGTCATAGATAGGGAACTTAGTAAATATTTGCAGAGGTTTTAGCTGACTTCATATTTACCATTCCAAACTAAAAATGTGGTCCCAGTCCTATGTGAGCAACACATAGTTTGGTGTGAAGCCAGAGTTAAAATAATTTAGCAGGTGATTAATTGCCAGTCAGTTCTTTAAAGATGTAATAAGTGGCAATATGGGATTTTTTTACCCATATGGAGATGTTACTACTTAAAAGTTACAGAAGCCACTTGATTGTTTCATTTATAGAACCAGTTGATAAAGTGTTCTGTTTTGCTCAGACACTCGAGTGGTTCTTCAGAAAAAAGTAGGAGATATTTTAGGGGACTGGAAGACCATGGAGAAGTTTCCAATCTGCAGAGCTCTGAAGTTTGGAAGGGTGTAGCATTAGATCACCCTTTTGACACTGAGCTTGTGCTGGAGTACAGAGCTGTCAGCTGAAAGGAAAAGCTCACCAGTAATCTACGTTTGAATAGTGAGGTTGGTGTTGGAATGGAGAAGTCATGTCTTCTGATCACTGGGAAGTGTCTTGGGGTGGGGCAGGATTGGGTCCATAGATGTCAGCAGTTCTCTGAAGGTTAAGATGGCAGTGTATGTTTGTATCTGTGATCTTGGAGGAATGGCTTGGAATACTGTCCCACTGGTAAGCACAGGAGGAAGGCCCAAACAAGCTCACAGTGCTGGCAGTTAAAAAAAAATATTCTTTGCTCAGGAAGCAAATACAAAGTGAGGGTATCGTATCACGTTATATTTTTTCACTCAGAAAAGCAACTGAATTTGTAAAGAAATTATAAGACTTTCTAATAACACATAAAAATAACCCGTGATACCTTCTAAAATACACAGAGAGAACACCAGTGGGATTTATTGTTTTGCATCAAGAATAGATGCCCATAATTATCTTGCCTTGTTTTTTGGCTTACAATTGCAAGTTATCTGTCTCCATCACTGTTCATTTGTCTTGTCAGGTGCTGACACAAAAACAAATCCAGTTTTAGCTGCAGGAGATTTTTAAGGTTGTGTGTAGAGGAGATAGACTTAAAAAGTTGTAACAATTCTCATTTTAGATTCAGAATAGACAAGGCATTCCCATTGCCTTACTTTGATGTCTTAAGATGTTATTTTATAAATAACATTTAGGGTAAGTTCTGTGGTAGTGAAACTTCTCTTAATTGTTTATCCTTTGCATGTTACCTGCCCTATTTGATTAACACAAGCAAGTGCTTAGCAGTGCTTAAAGAGGTGCCACAAACCCGAGTGGACAGTGTGAGTTTCTGTACAGACAGACTCAAACCCAGCGTGTTTCCTTCATCGCTGAGGCCACAGGTCACTCCAGCACAGACAGCTTAGAAGATGAGTTTCATATTGACCTTAGCAAGGCTGCTGACGTGACCTCATTTGATTGTTCTCACGAGCAATCTAAGGAAGTACAAATCTGGATGAAGTTGAAATGATGAAAGCAGATGGATATCCATATTAGGGAACAGCTGTGAAGATCTCATTGTCAGACTGTGGATCAGCAGGGCCCTGTTGGGGCGTGTCTTGCCTCTGGTCCCAGTCACTGCCATTAACACCCTAGACAACTACAGTGTACTTAATCAATTTATAGATAGGAAACTGGAAGAAGCTACAGAACCGAACTGAAATTCAGTTGGAGCTCAATAAATTCTAGGTATGGTCTAATAAATCTGGAGGTGGCTGAGCAAGTGTGATTGTAACCTATTATGTGCTTAGTGAAACTTAAAATGAGAAGTAATGAGACAGCAAGTCTGCAGAAAATAGCTGGGAAAGGTTAGGGACATGCCAGAGCAAACAGGAGCCAATGAGCCAGCTCAGTTTTGCTGGAAAAAATCAGGGATGACATGAGGTTTTATAAACGTGTGAGCAAGATAATATGAAGAAAAAGTAAGTAATCATTTTGTTCCACATGGCATACATTGAGATTCATCCAAAACATACCTGATTGAACACACTTTTCAAGAAAAAGTATGGACAAAATGGGGAAAGTCCAGAGCAGAATAATGAGAAGGATAGGTGGTGCAGAAAGTTTCACCCATTAAGAAAATGGGATTTTTTTTTTTTAAAGTAAGTTAATAAGTGATACAAATCTTTAGGTATTTAGGACTGCTATAGAGAGAAGGAGAACACTTTGTGCAATTCAGTATGACCAGAGATCAAGAAGTGATGAATTAAATCAAATATTGAAAAATTAAATTAATTATTGGAAAAGACTGAGAGTGTTTTTGAATGTAGCCTGTTGGGGACCTGTAAGTAAAGATTTGGTAGACATCTCCCAGCAGCAAGAGATACACTTGATCCTGCTTTGGAACAGGAGATGAGGTACGTGATTTCTTGAGGTCCTTTATAGCCTTTTCTTCTGGTTTCACATGATTTTACATTTTAATGGGTTGGAACTCTGAGTAGAGGTATACTAGGAATTACAATGAAGTGTATGCTTTGGGATTGAACGCACACCAAATAATGAGTAGTAGCAGGGAAGATGTCTTGCTTAGCTCTAGGAAACATTGGACTGACTTTTAACATCTTTAATCATAATTTTAAATTATTATGAAAGTACATTGTCTTTCAAACTTTTGAACCTCAGTGAATGCAAAGTGCAATAGCTGGTAAATTTCTTAAAATTTTGCGCCGTATTTTGAGTTATGTCCAAGGCCTTTGGAGACTGCTCAAAAATTACATTTTTTCTTCTGCTTCCAGAATGTAGTAGAAACTATGAGCATAATTTGTATCAAGATACAGGTTTACCCTTCATACAAGAATCAGTAATGTAGTTTACTTAATACAAGATTAACCAAGCAATGCTGTTTTAGGGCAGTTAAATTTCAACAATCAAAAGTTTTAAACTACACTCTAATAATTTGTCCAAGTGTGACCAGTTAGATCTTGCATCTTCCTGTGTAGAGTTTAAGAGGGACAAGGCTTCATTCACGAAGTTTACTGGGACCAGCCTGTTTAATACTGAACTTGGGCTTCCACAAAACCTAAAATACAGCCAAGCAGTTGTGGTGGGTTTTATCAGAGGTGTTAAAGCAAATGTATTGTGGTCCACTATTCCAAGCAGCTCTTTATTGATTATTCACCTCTCTCTCCTTCTCAGTAGTTTTGCTTTTTCAAAACTAGAGATTGCCAGTCAATAATCTCAGCTTTAAATGCGTGGCAGAAATAAAGAATATATAATAGATATGTATTAATTTAAGGAGTTAATGATGAAAATGTCTCTTTGAATGTTTCTTTGCCTTTTATTTTTTAGTGTGATTTAGAAGATGCATAGCTGCAAAGCAGACATGCAAATTTGGATACATTTTAGGGTGAAGTCTTTAATGCCAGCAGCTCTTCAAGGGAAGAAGAAGAATTGTGCCATGCCTGCCTTTCAGGCATGTCAGAAGCATGTGTTGTAGTGAGCTGTAAATGGGACACACAGGTGGTTTTCCCATTTTTTAATACAAGACATCTTAGGAGTGTTTCCATTTACTAAGGCAAGTTACTAACTTGGAGAATGGCATAGTTTTTGCTATCATTGAAATTCCATCAATTTCTTGCTTAAATTCATATAGTTTTTTTGGAGCAGATTCATTTCTAAATGAAACTTGAAGGGGAGCTGATTTGTTGTTATGATTATTTCAGTATATGTTGTCACAGTCCAGTGGAACTGTGCCCAGCAGTGTTTTATCACAGATCTGCAGTAACAGTAAATCAAGAGCTCTTGAAGTAATAAACCCATGTTAAATTGCAGCAAAGCATGATTTGTGATAATCTGCTGATGTAGGAGGTTTGGGGGACAAAAATAGGAAATTGTTGATTCAAATGGCTCTGTTTCTCTTTTGCTGGGAGATAGCCCTGCTAATAATGCAGTAAAATGCTTGGGCTTTTTTACCATCCTACACCATGTAACTCAGGCAGGGATTCCCAATGTTCTTATCCAAAGGCACGTGAGAGGTGTATGAGTGAAGTTTAGTTTAGGGACATTGACTACTTACAGTAATTGTACCTCAACATAACCTTCCCTTGATTCATGTCACTTCAGCTGGATATATGTAGCAATTTTGTCCATGGATGTTTCTGTGTTCTCCACCAACATCCTCTGCTCTCAACTAGAAGGTAAAAGGTTGAGGTTACATTTTGCAGTGATGGCTGTAACAGTGTTGTTGTATCATGATGTCAGTGTATTGTGGGCCAAAGGCACTTGAACTGGATTCTATTTTCCTCTTTAAAGGCTAGTTAACTGTAGGCCTTAAGCAGGTTTTTGTTGCTGAATATGTTCTTGACGGCCACTTCTGAGTGAATATAGCCTAGAAAGTAAAGATTTGTAATGTTCTTCATTTTCAGAGTGAAATTAGTATAGAAGAACCTAATTGCATCAAGTGAGGAAGAAAGTCTGAATTTTCTTTAATAATAACATAGTTATCTACCTCATTAGGGCAGGTAGGAAAATGCTGGTTTAACTCAAAACGTAATAAAGCACCTCTAAACAGTGCAGGTAGTGTGATCTCTGAAGTTTGATGACTGTGCCAGTGATGATACCAAATGAGTATTCTGAATAATGAAGCCATTAGCTCTAGAAATCATATTGTGCTTGTTAGGGGTTGGATGCACAGAATCAGAATTAACTAAGTTGAGACTTTATCATAGCAGGGTACCATTCTTAAGTGCTGTGAAAGAAATGCTGCAGTGCCTGAGTCCATTGAAAATTTTTTCTAATTACTTAGATTAGTCTCTATCCATGGCTTGGCATCATCATCTTCAGCATAACTGCTTCACATCTGCTTAGTAATATACAAAAGAAGTCAGAGTTGACTGCTGGGAGATTCTTTCAGTGTAATATTTCAGGGCTGAGGCAGCTGGAATCCCATAGTTTCAGAGCTATATTCCAGGAATGCTGCCCTTGTAAGAACATTTTTAATTTGTGAATTTCTTCTTTATGCTCAAAAATTGTAACTATTCTCAGAAAAAATCCAGCCATTCTGGGTTGGTTTGGTGGTTATTTTCTTTGGTTGGATTTTTTGTGTGGTATTTTTGTTTGTTGTTGTTTTTTTTTTTAATCAGAAAGGAAGGAATGTTACTGTATCCCACTTGAGGGAAAACTGCTATCTGAGGCTGATTGAGAAAGGGCTGCTGATTTTGGTTAATGCTCAGAATTCTTTGTGAATGCCAGAGAGCTGTACATGGCCAGGTGATCTTTGTGTGTTCTACCACAATGTTCCTGCCCATCACATCACTGACAAGGGATTTTGTATTGACTAATACAGCTACTAAAACCAAAAGCTACATTTCTTACCTACATTCCAAGACTACTGCCCTCAATGTTTTTGTTCTTTCTACAGAGCAGAATTGTGGTCATGTGCCTTACCACACTTTCACACTTGTGTAAAAGTGCTAGGACTGGGGTTTATATGTTCATTCTTTTATGCTTTCTAGAGTAAACTATAGAGAGTGTGAGCCTCATAGCTCTGTTCACCGTTTTAGGAGAGGGTTAGCACAGACTGTATGTGATGCTGAATGCAGGCAGTAATATGGACAAAATGTTTACTGTACAACAAAGCTAGTAATGAGTTAATACCAGTTCTTAGCTGAGCTGCTGTGGAACATGGAAGAGTGAAGAAAAGCATTGATGTATTGGTTCAGTGATGTCTCCTTTGCTCTTTCTCTTCAGTCCATGTACAGCTTGTACAGCTTTGGAGAACCTGGAATTCTGATGTGTGAAGTGTACCTTCAACATCTTGCAGGAATTTTCTTATCTGTCAATCAATCTAGTGTAGTTTATTACTACAAAGAATTACAGTTGCATCAAGTGCGATGTCAGCTAACAAACGGTAGGAAGGAGTAAAGAAGGAGCATATTACACATCTTGAGAAGAATGCCAGTTAAGCTGAGGGGAATGTTCATCTCTGGGAGCTGAATTCCTAAAGCCACAGGAGGATGTGCATGTTCGTGTTTTCAGATGTCTGTTTCCATGTGAATGATCTGTGTGTAAGGGCTTGGGTAGAACATAAGTTTTAGTAAATGTTTCAGAGAGCTGATTTATAGGAAGAAAAACATCTGTTGCTAGGAAAAATAAGGAGTGTATGTGGAAGGAGTGTTTTAATTCAGACTGAAAAATTTGTGAAGTCAACAGTGGCAGATTTGTTGTCTCCTATGTAACAGCAATCATACTGGAATTTACCAGGGCACAAATACATGTCTGTTAAGTTGTTGTAGTAATCCTTCTTTTACTAGAGAAACTTACATGATGTGTGGCAAGAAGAACAAATTGAAATAATCTGACAAACGTTCTGATAAATCCATAATGCTGAGTTAATTAAAACTTCATAAATTTGAAGCCCATGGTCTAATTTTTAATGCCTGTTTACAGCTTAGTTTTGACTTTTGAAATTGTGTAAGGACTTTAAAGTGTGTACAGAATAGATCTCTTGTGGCACATGTTGTTTGCCGCTCTAGGGATATCAAAGCAACTTTAATATCTAACTGATGCTGTGAATGTTGCTGAATTTATTTCCATTATAAATTCCTCTTGTGTTATAGATACTAAATTTTATTAAAATATAATATCTTTGGGATTATTAGAAAATATGAGAGTTTTTATATTAGAGTAGTATGTTAGCATACTTCATGATGGTCATGTACTGCGGGTAGGCATTTTAGAGACTTACAATAATGACTCTCTTGTTTTTTTTCTTGGCTACCGTTTCTTTTTCAGGTATGTAAAACTTCACTGAGTTTCTCTCCTTTTTTTCCCCTGTAGTTGCATGTGATGTCTGTTAACTCCTGTTTTCTCTCCCTACCTGAACTTAGTTTGGAAATACTGTTAGTAGTTACATGTCTCAGTGTATTTGCAGTGCTTTGCACAATAGTAGAATTCTAATAAACATATAAAGTTGTTTGTGAGTACTCGAATAATCACCACCCAGTAGAAAGTGTGCTGTGTAGAGTAACAGATGGTCGTAATGTTCTCTCGGTTGTAGGTAATAGTGTACTAGTTCACTTAAATGTAATACTTTAGAATTTAAGAGTAATTTGATTATATGTAATTTTTCTCTCTTTTTATTACACTGCTTTCCCAGCAAGGACAAGTTTGGAAGGTTTGCAAAGCTTTTCACCTTCCCTTTGCCCGCTTGCCCGCTTTCAGAATCAGTCTCATACTCCATGACTTCTGTCTCTACAGTCCTCAACTCGGTCATAGAAATCAATGTGGGAAAGTTTTTAAACAAGCTGTCATTTGAGTTCACTCTGTTTGTAGAAACGCCTAGCATGTAATTTAGTTTTGCATGAGACACGAAACTCCTTTGCAAATCCCTATGAGGAAAACAAAATTAAGTGAATATTGGAGAGAAATACAATTTGAGCACAAGTTTTGTCATGTAAGTAATGCTGCTTTTAGTATGTTACTCCAAACTACATGATATGGCATGGCTTGCTAGTCAGAGTAGTAGAGAAGTAGCAGTGTGTGTGACAGCATGCACTGTAGTGGCAACAGGAGGTGCTTCCTCAGTCCTTCGTCCACAGAAGCTGCTCTGATCTGTCTACGTAAGCTGTTTAAGAGACCTAACACTTAGCTGCGACTTCTCATCAAAATTTAATGCAATTTCTTGATTGCTGCTTTTAAAGCACAGCCTATGCTCCTATAGGAGTAAAGAACATGAGCAAAACTTCAGTTCTTAGTCTAAGGAAATAGGCTCCTTCAAGCAAGTACTGGTGGTTTGATTGTGGGATGGAAAATTGTCTTGCAGTTAGCAGTTGAAATAAAACCTCAATGCAGATTGGTGGGGGGGTGTTTAGTTTTGTTTCACAAAGGATAGTTGAATCATTTAATGTGCCCAGCACTGTCCTCCACAGATGATGACATGACTGAATTTTCTAACAGTTTGTTAACTCCAGATGAATACAACACTACCTCAAACCAGGAATAGCATTAAAAGGAAACCATTTTTTTCTCCTTTTAGGATTGAGTTTTTTCGCTCACTGCTGTTCTGCACTAACTGCTTTGATACTTCCATGCATCTTTTTCAGTAGAAGAGCATCTCTGTACTGTTTCCCATTGCATATTTCAGCTGTGACAGTCCCTGCACTTTGCCTTTCATTTTATCACCTGCTCACCAAAAAAACAAAACAAAACAAAAAAACCCACAAACAAACAAAAAAATGTTTCTAATTTGTCTTCTGATTTTCAACTATCACTTAACTTTAGAGGGATGATTGTGTTTCTACTTCATTTCTTATTGTATTTTTTCATAGGCATGTGGTGACCCCAAAGCCAAACCATCCTATCTTATTGACAAAAACCTGGAATCTGCTGTCAAATTCATAGTCAGGAAGTTTCCAGCAGTAGAAACACGCAACAACAATGTAAGTAACCAAATGGCTATATAAGTCTTTTTCTCAATACCCTTTCACCACTTGTTGCTCAAATCTGAGAGGTTTTATGGGTTCTTATAAAGCATCTGATGCTGACAGTTGTGGTTGGAATATAATTCTTAATTCAAATGTCTGACAGAATAATTGAGAAGGAACTATCTCTAAGGAGAGAATATTATACTGTGGGTTTTGTTAGGGCAGGACACTTTCTACTTTTCTTTTTGCCTGCTTTCTTCTCTTCCATTTCAAAGAACTGTCAATGAAAAGGAATCCATGGAAAAAATCGTGCTTTACTTTAATAGGAGAAATTCCTGGTGACCAGTCTGATTGCAGAAGATGGAAGTTGCATGACTTTATTTGTGATGTGCCCTGACCAGCAGATCAGTAAAGACACCTGGCTGCAAAGTGGGAAAAAGTGTTGGTACTTTTTTACAGGTGCTCTTGCCTATGGGGTCAGTCCCTGTGGGAATAAAGAATGCTTTAGTAGAGTAAGGAGAAACCTCATGAAGTACAAAACCAGGGAAATTTAATTGTTTCCTCTTGAGATAGTGAGTTCCATTCCAGTAATAAATTATATTTCACCTTTGAGTGATCCAGAATTGCTGAATTTGTAGCCTTTTAGAAATAATTAACATTATTGGATTACAGGTGGGCATTTTGGCAGGAGGTGTGCACTTGCTTCCCTGTTTCAATTTGAAAGACGAGGGAAAGGTTGGGTTGTTCTTTTTTTTTACCTGCTTATATTTCTTTCCAAAGGTGGGAAGTGGAGGTAGGTGTTTGGTGTGCATGTTCCCTGCATGCAGCAACGTGCATGTGTGCTTGGGTGGTTTAGACTTGCTTTGAGCATTCAGCTTTCTGCAGAATAGTAGTGCTAATAGCAATGGGAATAATTAGTTTGGTTTACACTGCCATCTCAAAATTATATGTAATCTCTCCAGTAATACCAATGGGGAAAAAAATAAGTAGATCAAACCTTTCCCTTATGGAGGAAACAATTAAAATAACCTCGTGCTTTCTCACTGTAAAACTTATACATGCTTCGTATACTCTTTAATATTGCTCACCTTTATATTGAATTTGACTGTGTGAGTAACAAATACAGAAATTCTTTATCAAATTTATGTAAAAACAATAAACCCTTTTAACCATGTTTGATAAATACTTCTGTATTCTCTAAATTTAAATGGCAGATCTACTATTAAAAGAAAAAGTTATGTACAGAGAATTTGTTTAATGCTGTTGCATGTATGCTCTAAATGTCTTACAGTTGTTGACTGTGAGTTTGGAGCTTAACTAATGATAGATACTGAAGGTTTTGGTACTGTAGAGTTTGTGGGAAGAGATCAAAGCTAACTTGCTGTATTTTGACAATCATAGTTTCTAAATTAGGACACACTCAAAGTGTTTTGTCATTGCTTTGTGTTTGTTTACCATGAGGCAGCCAGGCCTATGTTTATTAAGCAGAGTTGATGGAAGCCTACCCTTCTTATGTATGAGCACAGTTTAAAGTAGGATTTTGAGGTCTGGCAATAGGCAGCTGAGGTTTCTCTCCTGTGGTCAGAGCTGATGGCAGTTTGCTTGTCTTAGTTATTTAAAGATGTTTCCTGTAGAGTGTTGTGTCTCCCAAAAAAGAAACCTTTAGCCATAACAGATATAACAGATACCTCATGAAACAAAAGTCATGTCATGTGCAGAGAACGTTCTAGTTTGAGGTCAGATCAATATTTGTTCATAAACCTGCCAAAAGGTGTAAGTGTCAGGCTTCTGGGGAGAAAGATGTTTGCCCTCCTTGTTCATCCTTTGTCTCTCTCTTGCTGTTGGCCAACAACCACCTCGCTGTGTATTAGGGCACACCACGGAGCTCCTTCAGTAGGGAAATGGGTCAGCAGCAGTTTAAAAGGGCAAGAAAGTTACTGGAACAGGAACACATCAGTTAAAGAAATATCACAAAGGATTACTGCAGTGAAAATAGTTGAGAAATCATAAATAATAAGCTGTTTCTCCTCCTTGCTGTGGAAATGCCAGAACAGCCTCTCAGGAAAGGAGTTGGATTTTGTGTGTTCATCAAACACTGCTTAGCACTGTGCACCTGTACTGTTAGTAGTATCTTTTGACATGTCAGTAGGTCATGTTGCCAAACAAACATGCATTCAGTTAGAGAACAGGTAGTGCCAGCTTTTTCGATTTTTTTTTTTGTCCTATTTTTAGATGTTTATTTGTTTTCTCTCAGGTACCATCATCTACAGTGTTTTGTGTCTCTGAAATGAGCAACACATTGCAGAATATGGGCAGTGTCTGCTGGAATCAGATGAGCTTGAAAAGCCTAAATTTTCATTGTATTGAAACAATTGATTCTGTAAATTTGTTATTGATAGCTTTTACATCTTTATCCATGAAAAATACAGCTCCTGGTTTTGTTCCTCCTTCAGTTTGACATGCTGAGTCAGACTAGAGCAATGTCTGACAATTGCCAAGAGTGAAAATTTGTGGACTGTTAGAACAGTGAAGTGCCTGATGAATCCTTGCTGACCAGGCTGGGAAATGGAGTTAATTCATATTTCAAAGGATCGATTGTGGGTTACTCTGCACCTCATTGATTCATAACTCTCTATCCTGTTGACTGAGGGCAGTCCCTGTGATCTCTTACACTTGCCCTTTCTTTTCCAATAGTCATTATGAACCACATAACTTTGAAAAAATGCAGTTTGAAGACCTGGCTTTTAAATCAACCATTAAGGAAGTTGGCCAGCAATGTTGTATTGCTGCAAAGCGTATGAAATACCTGCAAAGGAAGGAATGTATGTAAGCAATAACTTGAAGGATTGGGAAAGTGATAAACAAACATTTTGAAGTCCTATTTGAAAATAAAGGTATCTTCTGATTTTGGGTAAACCGTAATATTTATTTTAAATTGACTGAATCTTTGTTTTCAAAAAGCCTTCTAAGCTACAGATGCCTTCCAAAAAGCTTTATGGCACCATCATTCTTGGTCAGGTCAGTGATCCAATTGTGCTACTTTTGACTCAAAGTAGCATTTATTTCCTGAAGTAGCATCAGAAGAAAAGTTCCAAAGTAAAGGATGCAGAAGCAGCGTGATTTTTCTGAAGGATTTTTAGACCTCTTCCTCTTAGAAGCTGTTTTTTCTCTTACAAGGTTCTTGCCACAGAGAAATTGAAAGAGAACATACTGTACTCAAAAAAAAAGTCTTAGGACCTGAGAGTTAGTTTGTTCTCAGACATTGCTAATATTTAATGCCTTTTAAAACCAGAATCAAGTACTTCACAATGGGGAACTGGAGATGCAGGGAGAAGAGACATACATTTTTTGTAGATTGTGGGTAGGGTCTGATAAATGTGCTGCCTGTGCAGGTGAAGTTCTGCCTTTGAGTGATGAAGCTGTAGCCTCCTTTCTGCTTTACCAAACACCACATACGGCAGGTAGTGAGAATATCTGCCTTCTTCTCTCAACATAAGTTTTTCTTTTACTCAGATTGCTCCTCACCAATTTCCTTGTAGAAAACCTTCCTATATTTTTAAATGTCTCCTGTAAAAGTGGAGGCTCAGTCATTGCTTAGCAGTAAGCAGACCTGTGAAACATCACTTGGAAGTTTCTAAGGGAATGGTTAGTGGGAGAAATGTCTGTTTTCCAGATACTGCTGATCTTCATCATCTGGTAGTTAAGTTCTCAGTATTGTTCGTATCAATTCCATTTGTGTTTTGTATTCACTACACATTGAATTTCTTAGGAGAGAGTATTTTGAGGGTTCATTTACCTGATTTAACTGTGCTAATTTTCTGTTGTGTTGTGGCAGTGGTGACTGGAAATAAGATCACACAGGAGCAAAAGTACAAGCAGTGTGACCATTTCCAATGTGCCTGCATTAGGATATTTAGTTTTTAATTAGTTCACTTGACATTTTATTTAATTTTTCTTCACGACTGTGTTGCCTTTTTCCTCTTAGATCCCACTGTATGTGCTTGATCTACTTACTGTGTCTTTCACAGTTTCACTTAATTGTGTGCTGTGTAGCAAATTAGCTGGATGTGGGAGAGGTGTTGTGGGCACAGAGTGGCTGGACCTCCTTGGCTAAAGCTTATTAGAACTCACTAATGCATGCTTTTACTAAATGCTTTCTTCTATTAAAAATAAAGGAAATACATGCTTTATAACCAGTCTTGATTTTAAATTTGCAATATGTGCTTTCAGTAATTAGTCTTTTTCGAAACACTTAATATAAATAATCATTTGTTTTCCAAAATCTTTCTTTCAGCCCCTGCAAGGGGTACAGGGCTTCAAGGAAAATGTCATTTATTTGCTTGTTTCTACTGAAGCTTTTAATATTGTAATTTGCACAGCACTAATGAATATAATGTCAAAACTCTTCTATGGAAACATAACTTTGGGATCTCAGCTGTGCTGCCTCATGTATTGGTAATCCTTTTTTGCTAGGAAGCAGTGATTTATTTTTGAGGAAATTATATGGTCATTACAGCTATGACGGCTGTTTTCTTAAGAGCTTTCTGGGATGATAGATATCTTATATGGGAGACTTGATTTTTCAAATAACTTCTGGCTTTCTTAAGCAATAAAACCCCAGCTCCCTGTACTCCATCATGAAAGTAACTGGCCTCCTGAGCATGAAGACCAAACCCCTTTCCAGGTAAGGGATGCCATGCACAGCTGCCTGTTCAGCTCTGCTCCTGCTCAGGGAGTTTGAGATGCTGATGGGACTACAAATGAGATGGATTTTCCAGAACCTGCTGAGGCAGCAGTTCAGTTTGTGGGAGTACCCCCTGCATGGGGCAAGCCAGATATATTCAGCTTTCTACAAACAGATTTCTTTTGCTCGAGGATAGGATAAACTAATGATATGATATTTTGCAATTTCTTCTGAAATAAACTGTGTACAGGAAATAAAATGTTATCTACACTTTTTCTAAAAAAGCATTCTGAATTGAAATTGTTCCTCTACTGCCTTGCTCTGCCACAGCCATACCTGCTGTTCTGGCTGTGTATGCAGCACTATGTCTGAAATCTTCAGTTGTTACCTGCATAAGACTAACTTAAAATGATTTATCCCATAATGTAATCAGGAGTATGTAAAATCTTCCAGTCTAACAGTCAAGTGCAAGTGAGAATTTTTTCTTAGCAATTCCAAAAACTAGTGTAAAATCCTGAAATCCCTTTAAAATATTTCACCAAATATTTCACCAAATTTCACCATTCTCATAATGTAACTTAGATTTTTTCAAAATTGTAAGCACTGTCAGCAGTGCTGTTTATATTCTTGGTTTAACCTTTGACTGGGCATGAATTTGAGATGGAGTAGCATCCAAACATAGTATAAATTTTTATCATTATTTGTAATAAATCATGGTAGCACACTGCCGTAAGTGTCCATACGAGTCACGTGCCAATGCAAATCAAACGGGTCATGTGCTTGCTCTTGTTGCACCACAGTGTCTGCAATACCTGCAGAGGAGTAAATACGCGTAATACTTGACTTGTTTGCTTCATCTATTAAAATTCTTTTGATTTCACAATTGACAACTGAAGAATTTAGCCTTTAAAAAACTTAAAAACAACCCCCCCCCCCTTTAGTAATATCTAAACAATATTGTAGTTAAGCAGTGTTACTGAGATGACATTCCAAAAATTGTGTGATCAGTTTATAAAGAGGACCCTGCCTGCTCCAGTTGTCTGACATTATTAATAATATGGTCAACCCTGGAGGCAATTGCAGTTGTAGAGGGTCATGGGTGGCCATTTTCTTTGTAAAAGAGTTAACTTAGTGTTAGGAACTTGAAAACAAACCGAAACCAGATTTTGCAGCAGACATGCATGAGTTCATAAACATGCTAAGTATTCTATTACATCTTTTTATATGCAGCACTGCACTTCAGAGGTGGCTTTTAACAGAAAATAAGAAAACCAAGGACACATCTGTCAATCTACAGTTAGTTTACAGAATTTAAAACTAATTTTCTTCATTTGATTAGATCCTTCTACCTTTCCCTGCTGTTCTCCTATGGATTTTGTAGACATGGAACTCTGTTCAAATAAATCCAGTTTTTCAAGTCTTCATCTAAAGACTGTACAGGTGGCAAGCATAGTGACAGTAACAAATGACAGTAACAATACTGACAGTGATGATTTACCCCCATCCCAAGAATTTTAAGTCAAAATTTATAATACTGCTTTTTGGGGCTTATATTCCAGCTAGTAAGATTTAGTTGATGGTGTTTTCTCTGAGGACATTGTAACATCTCTGATGTCAGATTGTAGAATACAAATACAGGAGTTTAATGATCATACTTGGAGGAAAAATATCGTCCTGGTGTAAGAAGCAGAAAATTACCCTAGTGCCTATTCCTGGATCGTGAAATAAGTAATTTATTCACATACTACTGCTACCACTCATATAAATATGATTAAAAAATTGCAGGGCTACAGTTGTCATCTGGTTTTTCACATATAATACTCTCTGAACAACCTCTTCTAGCTGCCTTGTATTTCTCCTGAGCCTTGATATTAAACTGGTATTTATTCACGTGGTTAATATGCCAGTGGCTGCATCATTACTCTTGTCTCTGAGCCCTTGCTCATGTAGGCTTTAAGTGAGGCTCTCATGCACTTTCTGATTTGTTTTTTCTTCTTTTAATGTGCTTTCTCTGCATACATAATCAACTGTGTTGAGTTATATGAATATCTTGTGGATAATATACTTCACAAAGTGTTAGTGAAGTACTCTGTGGTATTTAAAATCCTAATTTAGAAACTATTCAAATATGATTGGAGATGTGGTATTTTGTTAATAGACAAAAGAAAATTTCAGATTAATTATTTCAGGCTTTTTTAATCTTGCTATATTATGCTGAAATTTCTACAGGTTTTCATCAGTCTTAAATCTAATTTACCTCATGAAGCAAAAATACTGTTGGTATAATTTATACTTTAAATTCATAGAGAATAAGTAAGCTACTTAGATCTAACCAGTCAGTAAGGCATGGTTAGCTATCATGAAAATAATCTTTTAATGCTAATAATGTTTTTAAGGCTCATTTCTCCAGTTTATCCTATTTTAAAACTTTTGTTGGATGTTGAAAACTGTTTGATAATAAATTACAGGCAAAGGAAAGAAGTCTTATACTAAATACAAAACAATATAGCACCAGCAATTTCTAAACAGCTGTTGGGAAATAAGTAATGGAAAGTTTTGATGCAGTGGGTGTGGAAAGAGCTACACCCACATTCCTGAGTGATAAAAATGCAAATAAACATCCAATATGCTACGTGCTGTAAGCTGTTCTTCTAAACATGGCCCATCAGGCTGTGCTCTGAATGGAACTGTTTGCCCCGTACTGATCCGAGAGTGGTCACAGCTGATACTTGTTTTACTTTGATACTACTCACTTAACATTGTTCTGACCCCTCCAACACTCAGAATTCTGCGAATGATCATCTTAACTCTGTAGGAAAGTATTAATATGCTTTAAGTATAAATATTTCTGGGAATACAGGTAACTAGTTAAGAATGCACAGCAGTGGTCCCATAATTCTGGGTTGAGTGTGTACCTCCATATGCTCTGTGCAGCTCCACAGAATTCATGAAAGATTATTGTTTCTTTTGCAGTTGTAGCTCCCAGCATCATCTCTCTTTTTGCTGTATCTCTCCACTTCATGTATTGTGCCTTTGCAATTGTGGTGTCCTGCAGGAGTGGACACTCAATTTCTATTTGCTATACCAAAAATAGATTAAATGGAAATTACCTGTTTCCTGTAGCGCATGAGATTTATCAGGGCAAGTTACAAAATAAACAGATGTACTTGGAGCTCTTTTTCATGTAAATCCCAGCTGATGACTAAGTGAGAGACAAATAGTACATAGGGGAGGCATTCAGAGTCGCATCCTTTGCGGTGGTGTAAGAGTAGGCAGGAGTATTTTACAATGTAGCCATTCCAGTTTGCTCATAACTGTGTATTCTTGTCTTCCTTGGCTATAGTGGAGTCTTCTTATGGCTCAAGGCTTCTGAAAGTTATCATTACCTCTAAAAATTCACAGGAGAGAAGCAAAAATTATTTTACAAGGGATATGTAGTAGTAATCCAGGCAATCTGTTGTATGAATTTAGAGGAATTTTAATGCTTTACATAAAGCTGGCAACACAGAGCACAATTTCATAAAGAGAGGGAGCTGAAGTACCATATTAAGTTCTAATCTCATATGAAAATAAGCTAACAATTTATTAATTCTTTCTTATAATTGACTGCTCTTTTTGAGAGGAAAATCCTATTTAACTAGATAAGTATTTAATTTAAACTCTTGCAGCTTTTTGGAGGGCACTTTTTCCTAACAAGTGTTGCAACTGCTTTAACTCAATTTATGTATAAGGAAGGTGACTTAATTCGTAGCTGGGTATTGCAAGTTAAATAGCTGAATCCTTGCAGTGCTGTGAGAGTATAATGCATAGATAAGTAGAATAACTGTTCAGTAGCAGCTGGAGGTTTTATCTTCTCAGTTATCCAGGCGTGTGGTTCCTCCAGAAAATTTTGAAAAATATTTATTTCATTGTCTGTTCAAAAAAAAAACCAACCATGTGAACTATTTTATGCTTTTGTATTCACATTTGCCTGTTCCATTTTATCCACCAGTGTCTAACGCTAGTGTTTTGCTTCTTTTTTTTGTTTTATTTTGTTGCTTTTGTTTAAATGTATTATTGTGTTTATATGGAAATGGTCAAAGAACCGTTACTGTATTTTATGTTTGTATCTACATTTTATTTTGCATGCTTAACGTGGCTTTGCCTGGATATTCTTTTTGGTAAGTTCAGAATTTAAAAGCATAATGTTTTTCTGTAGTAAAGTTTGTAACCTGCCACCTTCTTTTCTCTCACCTCAAGTAACGTCATTATTTTTTTTGGCATACTGATTTAAGCTCATGTACTGTTCTGCTTTTGCTAATTATACATATGATAACACTGTTTTCCTAACTACCCATTTGCATCTCTAGCTGAGCTAAACAATACGACTGGTACTAATGTGTACTAATGTGACTTTTATCTTCAAAGTATAGTTGGCAGCTGTTAAAATGATCTGTGCTAAGAAACTCTGTGTATACCTGAGACACACAGAACCTCAGCCTTAGAAAACCATGTTACAGCTTCTTTGCATAGCCTGGTGATTACTCTGCACTTCACAGGTATTACTTTTCAGCAGCTTTCTCAAGATCTTTTAAGAACAGTGTGCGTGTTTATGTTTCTCTTTTAGCAACAGCTTGCTCAGCTCCAGAAAGAAAAGTCAGAGATTCTGAAGAACCTGGCATTATACTACTTCACATTTGTTGATGTTATGGAATTCAAGGTAAGGTATTACAAATATGTCAGCTATCCTGTTACATCAGGTTTTTGTAATTTTATTTGTGAAATAAAGCTACATAATGAAGTAGCTGAACTTGTAGCTCTGTTCTTCAAATAAAAGAATATTCAAACTCCATCACTAATCATTGTAAAATGATTTAATTAGATCTTTTTAAACTTAAGTTATTCCTTTGTTTTTCAAGGACCATGTCTGTGAGCTGCTGAACACTATTGATGTTTGCCAAGTCTTCTTTGATATTGTAAGTTTCTGGGTTTAAACTTTCAAGAATGTTTCTTGTCAGAGTCCTGTGAGGAGAAAGACTCACTTAGGTTAGCCCAAGAAATATGACATCTCTAGTTATAAATGTAAGAGAAATAAAAACACTAATCTTCAGAATCTTTAACTTTTATAATAGTTTGAATTCAGAGATAGACTATTTTCAATGGGATTCTTAGCAGTAGTTACAGCATTGTCTGTTACCACACATACAAATCTTCTTGTAATTTTTGCTTTTTTGCATCTACAAATTAATTCTTAGGTTTTGCTGTTACCTGTATGCTTAAGCCTTATGAGACTCACAGGACAGGAATATTACTGATGTCCACATAACCTGTGTGAGGAGGTCATTTCTGGGGTTGACTAAAGCAAGTAATAAAACATCTAGAAATGTTATATTAAAAACAAACAAACAAACAAACAAAAAGAAAAGCCAAAATAACCAACCAACCAAAACCCAACAAACCAAAAAATCCTCCAATCCAATATGCAAAATAAGACCCCAGGAAAAAAAATCACAAAACCAAACAAACCAACTGACAAAAAAGCAAACAAAAAAGCCACAAACCCTTAACCTCAAAACTCCACAACTAAACCTGTAAAACCCCAAAGGAAAACCTTGAATACCTTTTCCTCTTTGTTTCAACTTTGTTGATGTTCATAATGTCACCTTGCTAGTTTTAGTCATTATTCTAAATGTGGCTGACTGAGGTTCATAATATAAAAAAGGAGCAGGTATAGATCCTATGGAATTATGTTACCTGGTCACTGGGATATATGATAGCTTGTTATATTTGACACTCTTACTAATAAAATACATTTTGTATGCGAGGCTGACTCCTTAGTTAACAGCCAAGGAAAATTTTCCTGTGTATCAGGTAACCTGTGACTTTTTAGCCTTGAAAGATTTATTTGCTTGCTTGCTTTCATGAGTGCAAACAGTTCTGGGAATTTGAGTGAATAAACTAAGATTATTCAAAGTCATATACAACCAGAACATGAAGTTTGTTCAAAAAAGAATCCATTGTATTTAAAAAATGCTGAAAAGTGATGGAAAGGTAAGTAAAATTTTTTATGCTTGTTTATGGTAATTTACAGGGATTTTTTTTATTTCTAGACTGTAAACTTTGATTTAACAAAGAACTACCTAGATTTGATTATAACCTACACAACTCTAATGATACTGCTGTCCCGAATTGAGGAAAGGAAGGCTATCATTGGACTGTATAACTATGCCCATGAAATGACACATGGAGCAAGGTAAAAAATCTGTTGTATAAGAAATTTGTATTATGATAATAATAGTAACAGCTACACCTAAGTGAATTGTTTGTTGTTGCTTTTAGTGACAGAGAATATCCACGCCTTGGCCAGATGATTGTGGATTATGAAAATCCTTTAAAGAAAATGATGGAGGAATTTGTACCTCACAGTAAAGTATGTAACTACTTTTTTACAGGCATGTACTCCATTAATTGGGAGAAACAGAGGTTGAAAAGTAAATATACAAGTTTGTTTTATCAAAGGCTATTTGGTGTAAATTTTATATCAGATTTTATTTATAATGGATGTCTCAGCCTGATGATTGATAACATTTTAAAAAGCAGATCCTATAGAAATACAGAAATGGTAAGGCCCACTAGTAAGGTGCCATTTTATGCACTAAGGATTAGAAATTAATTAAAAATCAGTTTTGGATCATCTGAGAATCGCTACATCTGTGTTTTGTGTAGGTTTGTAGCTTGAAATTCAAGAGGTTCCCAGTGTTTCTATTAAGTTGGTTGTTTTCTTGATTTGCCATTCTACATGAATGTCATTTTCTATTTTGTAACCTGAGGGTTTTTGCTTTTCATTGTCCTTAAAGTGGGAATCCTGGGGATCACCACTGTCTCTTCAACAATAACTCCTGTACTCAAAAACTGACATTGTGTACCCTGCTCAGTTGCCTTCACTGAATTAAATGAACCCAATTCCTTCACACTTTTCAATACAAATGTTTTGAAGTTTGCACTCTTGCCCAGCCGATTGTGTTGCAGTTTTGTGATGTTTTATCTAGGCAGTATTTTCATATAAGAATATTTTGGGAAAGTGACAGAAGCTCTGCCAATGTCAGTGTATATCCTGTTTATCATTTCCCATTTGTCCACTAGACTTGCTATTCTGTCAGGGGAAACTAGATTTGTCTGAACAAGGCTGACCAAATGTTATTTATTCAGGTGTTATTTTCTGTGTGCTTGCAAATGAATTGCCTAGCAACTTCTTTTGGAATCTTTGACAGGAGCTGAAGTTAAGTAATAAGTTATTGCCTAAACTTTTCAAGGTTTGTTTTTTGGGTTTTTTTCTGTTTTGTTGTCTAGGTACTATTTGTGTTCTCCTTCTTTAATCCTCTTGAGATTTTTCTCAATTTCCTTTAAACTTTCTAGGATTGTCACTGGAAGTTCAAAGAGTTTTAGGGAAAAAAGAGGGGTTTATCACCTTTGGGGAAAAAAGGCAGGAAACTTGTGAAGTGATTAAGGATGCTGTTAGTTCATGCAGAAAGAAAATTAGAGAGGCGAAAGCACAAGTTGAACTTAATCTAGTCACTTCAGTAAAGGATAATAAGAAGTGTGTTTATAAATACATTAATAGCAAAAGGAGGGGCAAGGAAAACCTCCAATCTTTATTGGACACAATGGGGAATATAGTTACCAAAGATGAGGAAAAGGCTGAGGTACTTACACCTTATTTGCCTCAGTTGTCAACAGTAAAACAGGTTGTCCTCAGGACAACTGGGCTCCTGAGCTGGTAGACAGGAAGCCAAGCAGCCCCCCTGTAATCCAGGAGGAAGCAGTTAGTGACCTGCTGAGCCACTTAGATCCTCACAAGCCTGTGGAACCAGGGGGGATCCATCTTAGAGTGATGAGGTAGCTGGCAGAAGAGCTCACCAAGCCACTCTCCATCATTTATCATCAGTCTTGGCTCACCAGGGAGGTCCTGCATGACTGGAAGTTGGACACCCATCCATAAGAAGGGCTGGAAGATGGATCTGGGAAACTACAGGCTAGTCAGCCTGACCTCAGTGCCTGGCAAGGTTATGGGACATACCATCTTGAGTGTGATCACATGGCACATACAGGAATGCCAGGGAATCAGACCTAGCCAGCACAGATTTAGGAGGGGCAGGTCCTGCCTGACCAACCTGATCTCCTTCTATGACCAGGTGACCCACCTGGTGGATGAGGGGAAGGCTGTGGATATGGTCTACCTGGACTTCAGCAAAGGCTTTGACACTGTCTCCCATAACATGCTCCTGGAAAAGCTGGCAGCCCATGGCTTGGGCAGGTGCACTCTGCTGGGTTAGGAGCTGGCTGGATGGCTGGGCCCAGAGAGTGCTGGTGAACAGAGCTGCATCCAGCTGATGTCCAGTCCACTAGTGGTGTCCCCCAGGGGTCAGTGTTGGGCCCAGTGCTGTTGAATCTCTTTATTGATAATCTGGATGGAGGTATTGAGTTTACCAATAGCAAATTTGCAGATGTCACCAAAGCGTCCATCTGCTGGAGGTCAGGAGGGCTCTGCAGAGGACCTGGATAGGCTGGGGAGATGGGCTGATTCCAATGGGATGAGGTTCAACAAGGCCAAGTGCCAGATCGTGCAGTTTGGCCACAACAACCCCCTGCAGCGCTCCAGGCTGGGCACAGAGTGGCTGGAGAGCAGCCAGGCAGAAAGGGACCTGGGGGGGTACTGGTTGACAGGAGGCTGAACATGAACCAGCAGTGTGCCCAGGTGGCCAAGAAGGCCAATGGGATCCTGTCCTGTATCAGAAATAATGTGACCAGAAGAACCAGGGAAATGATTCTGCTCCTGTACTCGGCACTGGTGAGGTCACACCTTGAGTGTTGTGTTCAGTTCTGGGCCCCTCAATTCAGGAAGGATATTGAGGGGCTGGAGTGGGTCCAGAGAAGAGCAATGTGGCTGCTGATGAAGGGACTGGAGCACAAGTCCTATGAGTAGAGGCTGAGGGAGCTGGGGTTGTTTAGTCTGGAGAAGAGGAGGCTTGGGGGAAACCCCATTCTCTACAACTACCTGAAAGGAAGGTGTAGCAAGGTAGGGATCAGCCTCTTCTCCAAGGCAACCAGCAGTAGGACAAGAGAGTGCAGTCTTAAGCTGCACCAGGAGAGGTTTAGGTTAGACATTAGGAAGAAGTTCTTTGCAGAGAGAGTGATTGGGCATTGGAATGGGCTGCCACGGAGGTTCTGGAGTCACCATCCCTTGGAGGTATTTAAGAAGAGACTGGATGTGGCACTCAGTGCCATGGTCTAGTAGGCACTAGATGTTGGGTCAAAGGTTGGACTTGATCTCAGAGGTCTTTTCCAACCTAGTTGATTCTGTGTTTCTATTTCCCTAAATCCTCTGGAGTGAAATAGTTATGAATATTTCTAATTTGTCTAAATAATCTGTAATGTTATTTTTGTTACACTTCTGTTTGCATAATTCATGTCTTGGTAAGAACTCTTATTTCGCTAAGGATCTTTTCTGGTGCACAGTTTAGCAAAGATGCTTCACTTTTCAGTATTATCTCTTGTATTTAACAGTGGATGAATCCTTTCCCTTGAAATGTTTTGCAGACCTGCCTTTCAGTCTGATTTTTGCTCTTGTGCTTATTCTGTGCTAGAGGTATAAATTGGGGTCAGGGATCCCTTCAGGCACTGTGCTATAGAAACACATTCTTGGTTTGCACTCTCATGGAATTGCACACTTAGGTTATCCTTTTATCTTCTCACTGCTTTGCAGCAAACCTGACAGTTGTTTAGTCCTTTACATTAGTTTCAGCAGATGACTTTGGTTTTTTTGGCTCGAGTGACCTTCTCTGCTGTCACAGTGCTCAGACCTGCCTCCCTGAGGATTCATACAAGCACCACTGTTGGTACAAAAGTCATGGAAAATACGTAGGACACACTTCCCCTGATCAGCTTAATTTGTTATGCATATGCTCCTGTAGATATGATCTGCTCAAATAATCACAATTTGCTGGCAAAGGGGGAAGAACATACTGAATGATGTGACAGGGAAGAGAATAACACAATAATTGGGATGCTTGAATAAATAACAAACAACTTCCAGTTGTGTGTGACACGGTCATTGTGTCCTATTGATTTTTTTCCCATGTCCTGTAATTCTGAACTCAGTATCTTGTAACTGTAATTAAAAATAACAGAAGTCAGTCTTACTTCTCTGCTTCTTTCCTTTAGCCTGGTGTAGTCTTTTGTATGTTAAACAAAATGCCATAGGTTTTAACCTCAAGTTTAATTTCAGTACTAGTTCAGGAGAATGTTTTTATGATGGTTAGTAATAATGCTGAGAAAACAGCAGTGCTGATAAAATAGTATTAACCATTCAAACTAACCATTAGCCTCTTTTTTTTAGTCCCTTTCAGATGCTCTGATTTCACTCCAGATGGTCTATCCTCGACGAAATCTCTCAGCTGACCAGTGGAGAAATGCACAACTACTGAGCCTCATCAGTGCCCCCAGTACAATGCTTAATCCTGCACAGTCTGACACAGTATGGCCTTTTAATTTGCATTATATGATACAGTTAAGCAAGGTTTTCTGTAAAATAGTTTTCTGTTTGCTTATCTCTTATGTGTCTTTTAATCAGAGAAGTAAATAGGCTCATTGGGAGAACGGAATAATTCAGTGCTAGGAAAAAGTTTTCTTGCATTAAGTAAAACTTCTGTTACATTAGCTTGTGTCTTTATTTCTAGTATTCGTTAATGAGAAGATGAAGGGAATCAATGATAACTTCTGCAGTGTAGAGGAAGGGAATCCTGTGTATTGTCTCCGGTGTTTGTGAGCCAAGAGACTGGAAATTACAACTGCTGCTTCCTTTACAATTTGAGTTTACACTTGCTACCCCAGTTCTGATATGAATGGTTATTATTCTGACACAAATTGCAGCATTAACAGATGTCAGGTAGTGATTAGTATACATCAAAAGCCTTTTTAAATACAGTGTTTGTTGAAATTAAAGATTTGTCTAAACTTGTTTGAGATACTGAAGGGGTATGGAAGTTCATTTAATGTTCCAACACCATTTCTGAAGTGTTGAAACAGTGCCCTGTTAGTGATCATCAGAATTTGAGGCTTTGTATATCCCTTTTTGCTAAAAATTACTTCTCATGAAATGATTTGTCTTTTATATGATTGGTGTACTACAAATTACTGGTTTTTTAACAGATGCCATGTGAATACCTCTCTCTGGATGCAATGGAGAAATGGATCATTTGTGAGTAAACTATTTTCAAACAGCTCATGGTTGTACTAAAAAACAATAGTTAACATTTAAAAGACTTACTTACTTTTCTGTACTATGAAAAAGCTGTTGTATTTAAATAAGATTCTGGAGAACTTGATTAAATCTAATTTGTGTGTATCACACTTTTGCATGCAGTGAAGTGAGAATTCAGCATATACTGCTAGAATGCTGTTTGTTATCAGTTTATTCCAGACTTTGACTGAAAGTGAAGGCTTTAGTAACTCTGATAAAAATAGCCAAGTGGTATCAGCGTGAAGTCATTCATGTTACAAAAATATTACAGAAATACCTCCTAGAAGCGTAGGGGCTATTCTTTGTATATAAGACGTTATCCATTCATGAGTTTATTAATTATCTGTGTGAACTGTTAAGAGAAAAGGCATAATCATTTCACTGTTCTTTTACTTTCTTTGTGCATCTGATTTCTGACATACACCAATGTGAACTTACGAAGTTGGATTTATTTTGTGCCATGGAATCCTAAATAGTGATGCTACAGCTTTGAACCTTTGGAAACTTGCACTTCAAAGCAGCTCTTGCTTGGCTCTGTTCCGAGATGAAGTATTTCATATTCACAAAGCTGCAGAAGACTTGTTTGTAAACATAAGAGGGTAAGTTTTTATTCTCCTTTTCTTCTTTCAGAACCTCTGTTAAAAGCATATTTCTTGAAGAACTGTTTCAAAAATGTTACTTCTGCTTCACATAAATTCTCCTTAAGTATGCAAACATTTTTGCTTCATATCTTGACTGGTTTTTTAATGCATAATTTTTAGGGGCCTGATTTCATAACCACAACTTTTTTTATCTCAGTTCTGAAAAAGTTTTGTAAATCAGTCTCTTAAATGACAAAATTAATGATCTCACCCACAAATCTTGTGGGAAAAATTGGTGTCCCTGCCCATGGCAGAGGTTGGAACTAGATGATCTTTAAGGTCTTTTCCAACCCAAACCATTCTGTGATTCTATAATTCTATAATCTTTATCTAGTGAAGGGTAATGATGTTACTAATGTAGAGTTTGCTTCAAAAATTGCATCTAGCTGCCACTGTTTCTGTGGTGTATCACATACAAACTCAGAAACAAAGTTATGAGTTCTAGCAGTGAACACCTAAGTGGACTTCAGTAGAGAGCTTCTTTTGTTGGGGTATCCAGTTTTGGCATTTAGCTCTCATCAGGGGAATAATTCTCATGAGCTTTTTGCTGCATCCAGCTTGCGACAACATTTGAGTGGGGCTCCTCTTGAGTCCTGCTCAGGTCTTGCTAAACTGTGCTACTGGTTCTTATTACCTTCTTGTATTGTTTTTCATTCACAGCTACAACAAGCGTATTAATGACATCAGAGAGTGCAAAGAAGCTGCTGTTTCACATGCGTGAGTGTCTTACAAAGTTTTTCTGACAGATTTTAGTGTTGATTTTCTTAAAGTTATAAAGAACGTATAAAAGGGATTTGTTGAATTACTCGCGCACTTTCAAATGCGATCGGGTACTGATTGTTTTTTTAAATCTGGATTTGCTTAATACCATTATCAATTCAAATTTTCAAATTTTAGATTACTTTTTTAAATTATCTGGATGGAAGCATTTAGTTTAGTTTCTTTTTGTCTGATTACTTAATGAGAATGCAAATTAAATGGAAATGTTTTAATGGAGTCAAATGCATGTCACTGAGGGGAGCAAAGAGCTTGGGTTTCAAATTTAATGGTACTTAGGGAATATACAGTGTTGGTGATGGGGAGGCCAGTTTAAGTTGATCCTCATTCTTCAAAACTCTCAACTTTTGAAGCTGGTAGAATATAATGTGCCTATGCTGGGGTTTAAATGTTTTGGAAAATCAGATGTTCTGTGGGTGGCACAGTGGATGATGTCTTGGATTGTTCTCTTGATGCAGCGGTTCAATGCATAGAGAGAGACGCAAGTTTTTACGTTCTGCACTCAAAGAGCTGGCCACTGTCCTGTCTGATCAGCCAGGCCTGTTGGGTCCCAAGGTAACGATGCCTCTTAAAACTTGCATTTGTGCAGTCCTACAGTGTGTTTCTCAGTGGCAATACCACATTTAGTTTGTTTGGGGGTAAAAAAATTCCACTCTTCACTCTGAAAAACCTACTTTGTTTTTAGAGACTAGTTGCCTCTTAGTGTGCACAAGCTGTACAACTGTTGTGTATATCTATAAACTTGGGAACAATTTTTTTTTTCAGGCACTTTTTGTATTTATGGCATTATCCTTTGCTCGTGATGAAATTATTTGGCTGCTTCGTCATGCAGATAATATGCCAAAGAAGAGCGCAGATGATTTCATAGATAAGTATGTACATTTTTAGTGTTACACCTTAAATATTAGAATTTCCTAGACAAAATACATTTGAAGGCAAGGGAATCTCAGCAAAGGAGATGACTATATGGAAGAGTTGAGACTTCAGAAAATTTTTACCTGGGAGTATTAAGCTTCCCATCAAAGTAGAAAACTACAAGTGCTGCCTTTAGAACTTCAGCACATCAGTAAAAATTAATTTATAAAATAAAAGTATCTTATAAAATTTTCATGCCTTTTTTTGTTTATTTTGAATAAGCAAAATAAAGCTTTATCATGTGTCTTCAGTATTGCTGATTGATCGAATCAGTGGAGGAGGCAATAAAACTGTCAAAAAGCTTAATTTGTGGATTTGCAGAACGACTCTTGTAGCAAAACTGTCTTTCAAATGAGCTAAGCTTTATGTAATTTATTTATGACTGCATTAATGTCACCATAAACATGGTAAAAATGAGGAAAGTGATTACAAGATCTTACAAATGTGGATAGTCAGGAAACTTTATTCTCAAGATTACTAAATACAAGGTTGAATTGTAGGACTTAAGGAATTTAAATGAGTGACAATGATAAGGCCATTTATAGCTTCACTAGATTCAGATGCTAAGGAAGGATGAAGGTTCCAGAACCTCTCTGAAACAACCTGTGCAAGTACTGATCAACATCATGGCTTGGAAAAAAAAATACAGAAAAGCAGTTATTACAGTTGCATTTTTCATGTCTAACCACTTTTTGAGAAAAATATTTTCTTCAAATTGAGCATTACAGAAGGGCTTCTTAATCAAAAAAAGTGATGAATAGTTATGCAAACCTTTGAGGATTACTGTGGTGGTATCCTGCTGACTTATCTCCTGTTGATTGGATTTACCTCACCAGGAAAATGACCTGTGTGAGCTCCTTTTACAATACGATCAAATACTTTTCATACAGAAATTACCCATTGATAATTGTTGTAAAAACAAGGTATAGGAGGAAATACCATTCCACTGGTAGAAATTGGTTTTAGTATGTTGAGTGTTTGGTATTTGTAAGGTTACCTTTGTCTTCTTGTCTAGGCACATAGCCGAGCTAATATTCTACATGGAGGAGCTCAGAGCACATGTGCGGAAATACGGACCAGTGATGCAGAGATACTATGTACAGTATCTCTCTGGCTTTGATGCTGTGGTCTTAAATGAGCTTGTGCAGGTATGATGACACTGTGGTTCTGGGTTCTCAAATGCAAATTTTAAATAGGGTTTTTGTCCAAAGTGACTTCATGAAGCACATCCTGGTTTGTGGATTTTGAAGAACATTATGGAATAAAGTAAATTAAATTACTCTTTAATTCTAGGATATAGAGTTGTACTTTTAATTTCTATATAGAATCATAGAATATTCTGAGTTGGAAGGGACCCACAAGGATCATCAAAGTCCAACTCCTGGCCCTGCATGGGATCATCCCCAAGAGTCACACCGTGTGCCTGAGAGAACTTCTTGAACTCTGTCAGGCTTGGGGCCGTGACCACTCCCCTGGGGACGCTGTTCAGTGCCCAACCACCCTCTGGGTGAAAAACCTTTTCCTAATACCCAGCCTAAGCCTCTCAGACACAGCTTCATACCATTATGAATGATGTGAATTTATATATTGAAGAATTCATATATGAATACTTTAATATTTTCCAGCACGGTTATGTTTAGAAACAGTGAAACAGGTACTGTCACTGAAAGAGGGTTGTAGAAACTTTTTCATATTTAGCTCAACCAAGAAATGATAAACTTTGTGAATTGCTTTGATTTCATTCCCTAGTGACCCCACTAGATGGAGCCCACACTGAAACCAGGACGAAAAATGACTTTGAATTTTAGTTGTCATTAATTCATAACAGGTATCAGGCACAAGACTACACAAGTGATTGAGTGGTAATTTGGCTTTTTTCAGCTTTAGGTTAAAATGTCAGTCATTGCTGGAATTAAGAGAAACTTCTGTATTGTATTATTTAATAGATATACAATCCTATTAGTTGCTGAAACTGAAGAGATTTATGTTGTGTCTTGTAAAATTTGAAAACCTGATAGCCCATCTTTCAGGTGAAGTCAATATTAGTAAAAAAGTGTTTGAGAGAGGGTATTTTTGGAAGCAAAGTGATGCTGACATGGGCTCCATTATATCCTACCATGGCCAGATTTTCTTTTAGATAGGACACAAAATGCATGGCTACATTTACTGACAGATTTTCCTGTTTTCAGCAGATGTTGTTTTGAAAGAAAAGTTTCCTAGGTATTTGTCATCAACTAATGAATTAAAAAAGTGAAAGCTCTTGAGTAGCACTATTTGAAATATTCTATTGATTAAGTTACTCTGTGTAGACTTTTAATGGGGAATGGGTGCTGACATTGTTCGTAAACTATATAATAATAGCAAAAACATTTATTTTAGAATCTTTCAGTGTGCCCAGAGGATGAATCAATCATCATGTCCTCTTTTGTAAACACAATGACTTCACTAAGTGTGAAACAAGGTAAGTTTAAATGAACTTGGGAAAATGATAATAGACTGGCAGAGCCTCTGGAAAGTTTTATCACTTTTTGTTTCAGGCAATCAGTAGAAGCAGATAACTTGTGTAAACTGCATTTGTTCCCTTGTTTCTCTTTTGTTACTGTATCTGCTTCTTCTGGTGTGTCCCTTTTCCAGGGCAGTTCCATACAGATAGAGCTTTAGAAGAATGCAATTGGGTAGCAATATATTTTCATTTTTTTGTATATTTTAGTGTAATTTCTATATATTTTAATATAGAAAACATATTACACATCTTTCCATGTAAATATTTTAATTGCAATTAGCAAGATTGTGCTAAATGGAAATTTTTGGGTAAAAGCACAAGTTTCATTACCCAAATAATTCTTTAGTTGGGGTTTTTTAGAAGGTCTGATAGAGTATATCCGAATTTGTAGTTGTTTTCCTAAAGGTTTTCTCTTCTGTATTGTTCTCTGATGCAGTTGAAGATGGAGAGGTATTTGACTTCAGAGGAATGAGATTAGATTGGTTTAGATTGCAGGTAAGCCTGGGTAAATATGCATGGCACATTACTAACTTAAAATCAAAATGTTTCATAAATTACTGCTCTTCTAGATTACTCTCAGACTGCAAGTGGGTGACAGGCTGACTAAAAATAACATCTTAAAATCAAACAAATATTTAAACAGATGATTTGCTGCATTTTGATACAACTTTGCTTTGCATAATTTTTGCAAATCATCCTTTGTGGAGTTTATAACAGTTCAGAAATAGAAAGTGTTGAGGCTGAGCAGTTTGGCGGCTGTGTGGGGTGTGATTCAGTCTGCCCACAATGTTAAGGGAAGGCTTACAAGTGCACATTTGTGTTTTGTCAATACATTTGTTCTCCAGTTTATCTGTGAATTGCTGTCATATTCAGATGATGTGTGGAGGCTTCTTTGAAAGGCAGTTTGCTTTTTTGGAGCTTTAATGGAAACATAAAAAAATCCATGCATGGTCTGTAAGTACACAGGTGTCCTGTGCATAGCACAAACAGTACTGGGCAATAGCAATGGAATTTGAGAAAAAGCAACGGTACATATAACATAAAATTTTCATTGTATCTTTCCAGGCCTACACCAGTGTCTCTAAAGCTTCGCTTGGTCTTGCAGACCATAGAGAACTAGGAAAAATGATGAACACAATCATTTTCCACACAAAGATGGTAGATTCTTTGGTGGAGATGTTGGTTGAAACCTCAGATCTTTCTATATTTTGGTATGTTACTAAACTGACTGTATAGGTTTTTTTAATACTTATTGTTTGGTTTGTCCTTGCAAGTATAACTTTTAAATGGCAAACTTCATAGGAAGATTGGCCAATGGGATAATAAATTGGGATTTCTGGTTTCCAGCAGAAGTAGTTTGAAAAAGGTACTTCTGAACATCTGTTAGAGAGATTCTTCAAGCAGTAACATAATTGATGTGGGCTCATTTGCAGATTCTTCCTTAATACTTTTCTGCAAAAAGTGCAAGTTTTTGCAAGTCCCTGTGTGGCAAATATCAGAATAAAAATATGATGATGATAATAGAGATGTACAAATAAAATGCATAAGAAGTGAATGCAGAAAACAAATGTCGGAGAAAATTATTAAAGCATGGGGCAGTTTTTCCTGTAACTACAAATCTGATGCTAACAGTATGTTTGATTTCTGTGAAGTAAACTTAATTTACAGTAAAATTGTTTATGTATTACATTTAAGTGTTTGATTAATAACTGATTATTTCTGATCAGCTTTTATAGTCGTGCTTTTGAGAAGATGTTTCAGCAGTGTTTGGAGCTTCCCTCTCAGTCAAGATACTCAATTGCATTCCCACTGCTTTGTACTCACTTTATGAGCTGTACCCATGAACTATGCCCTGAAGAGGTAATTTTAAATACATTGTCTTGTTACTTTCATCTCTGATTCAAAGTAGAGTGAACTAGAGCTGAACACTGCAAGAAGGTGTTTGTTATGGCAGTGTAAAATTTGAGGGAGGAGAGTGGTAAAATTGGAAGTAAAACAAATATGTTGTTATGCTATTCTTCACTTACAGATCTCAAAATCTTTTGTGAGGTGAGAAAGTATTATCATCTTTGCTTTAAAGAGAGATTAGCTGAGGTACAAATGTTAGATGACTTTTCAGGGATCATTCAGGCTTAGATGCTAATAAATCACATATGCCTGTTAAAACTTAGAAGCAACAGTTTTCCTTTCAAATGCTGTATAAACTCAAATTTGGGAAAAGGAAATAGGAGGTTGGGGACTCTGTATGGCTTGTTATGAATCGTATTTCTTCAGTAAGAAAAAAATGATCCTAAGCGATACACAGTATAATGCAAGCATTTGCTTTGGTAAGAACTGGGTAACGCATGCTCTTGTTGGAGTAGTTAGAGTTAGAAATAAAAAGATACAGTGTTGCTTGAAGAAATGGATCCTTTGTTTAAAGAGGCAGTTTGATTCTGAGGAAATTCTTTCTGTTGTAATGAAATAGATCCTTTTGTACATTTCCTGTATGTGCATTGACTTTGAAATTATTCCAGGGTTAACTTGGCCATTTTTATGTCGTGCTCATGAAAGTGTGCTTTCAGTCTTAAAGTGCTCATCTGAAACAATTAGTTGAATAAGATTTATTGTAATATTGTAATATATTATTTAAACATTAAATTCTCTTCTGCTAAATTTCATTGCAATAATATGTCTATATACTTATTTCCCTTGTATACTTTAAACAGTGGCAAACATTATTTACAGTGGACAGCCACTAAAAACTTTCCAGGAAAGCTTCCCTTCAGGACAAGAGACGTCTTTGAGAACAATTATAGTAACAGTAAGGAATCAGTAGCCAAAGTCCACTGGACACCAGTTACTGTGCATTCAGCTGCAGCAAGCACATTTTGTCACAGCCAGCAGAACTTAGAATTCAATGTCTGAGTTGTATGACTTAGCAATTATTATAATTTTGGAAAAATAATCTTGGCTGTGTTGTGTACAATGTGTGGTAGTGTGGCTGTAAAGGAAACATTAGTGGTGAAAGGAGGATTTCAGTGAGACAGAAGCTATGCTTGTGCAGATCCAGTGACAAAGGAACTGAATCCAGAAATTAATGCAGCAAAGCTTCATTATTGACTTTTCCAGTGGTCTGAAGGGCACTGCTTTCTGTTATAGCTTGAGTTGCATGCTCTTTTTGCCATAGATGAGACCTTGACAATTGGGCACGTAAAAGTAGATTCACTCCAAAATTAAATATGAAAACCTACTTGTTAAAAATCTTTTTTTGCAGAAAATATTTGTAATTATAATAGGTCAGTGACTTTGAAAATTTCATGTTTCAAATTGCTTCCAAAAAGAAATAATATCTTGGTGTCAATATTATCGAGGACTAACGAATTTATTATTCCTCATACCCTGATTATATGATTTAGTGCACTGTTCTGTACAGTGTGTCTTTTGTGAATATTGTAGGACTAATGGGAAACTGAATATCCTGCTCCATTTTTCCCTTTTAACAGCGCCATCATATTGGAGATCGTAGTCTTTCCTTGTGTAACATGTTCTTGGACGAAATGGCTAAGCAAGCTCGAAATCTTATCACAGACATTTGCACAGAACAATGTACATTGAGTGACCAGGTGAGTGTGGTTGTGTCTCCTTCGAGATTTTTCTCCATTCAACTTTCTGAATTTTTATGATTCTACTTCCTGTTCACTTTTTTCTCTCTGTTTTGGGGCAGTTTTCTGTTTATAAAATTGAAGGTGGGTTGAAGAAGAATTTTTCATACTAGAATTGCGTAGTTCATAGTCAAAGGAAGAAAGTGTTACTTCTGTGATGAAGTCTGCTAAAAAATTGGATTTTAATTTGGAGTGCCTGTTTCTTTTTGTTTACTAGTTGCTGCC
The DNA here is from genome assembly GCA_035583235.1 of Hafferia zeledoni. Lineage (NCBI taxonomy): Eukaryota > Metazoa > Chordata > Aves > Passeriformes > Thamnophilidae > Hafferia > Hafferia zeledoni. Next base: position 1,423,035 of record JAWWEV010000002.1, read on the forward strand.
AAAGCATTGTGCCAAAACTATCAGTCAAGCAGTGAACAAGAAGTCAAAAAAACAGACTGGAAAGAAAGGGGAACCTGAAAGGGAGAAACCAGGAGTAGAAAGCATGAGGAAAAACAGATTGGTTGTGACAAAGTAAGCCACCTCTTCTGTTCCTTGCATCCCGAGTCAAAACATATGTGTTTTACATATTGATTGCTGTTTGCTTAATTTTTTTTAAGTTTTATTGACTGTAAATACAGCAGCTTTGTAGTTTGTGAGCATATGATGCTCCTGTTGCTTGTATAGAGACTGAGTTCTGTTACATAGAGCAATAGGAATGTGTATCTCTTGAATTTATCCCCTTGACTGTTTTCTTTCCTGACCAGAAAGGATCCCTGTGCTGTTGAGGCTGGGCTTCCTGAATAGCCCTGTGCTCTGGGAATGAGTGTCCAAGGTGTGGATGGCACCTTCGATTCTGCCCTGGTTTAGCACTGTTAAGTGCAGGCTGGGCAGGAAGTTGTTGCTGCCCTAAGGCTGTTGGCTGCCTTTGGCTCCTGAATTGGAGTTGTGGCTTTAGTGGCTGTAGAAAAATTGAGAATAACAGCAAATCAATAGCGAAACCAAAAAACTCACCTGAAAGAGAAAAGAGGAAAGGTTAATAAATACAGTTTGGGGTGTAAGAGATGAGAGGGTAGGAAGGGGTATAAGATAGGTGTTAGGGTTGCTCAGGGGACAGGATGGTAGAGTGATAGAAGTGTGAAGAGGAAAGAAGCTAAAAAAAGGAAACAAGAAATGTTTAGTGTTGTGACTGAGAGTGCCTAAACACACACACACAGCTGAAGGGGAAGTGATTTTGCTACAGTTGGTACAACCAAACATCAGAGAACTGTAAAGATTAGAGAAGCTGAGAGAAAGAGCTTACTTGTAGCTTAAGATTCTCTCCCCCAGTATGTTTTGGTTTTTACTACTAGCTCATAGCAAATATTACTTGTTCAGTTCAGTTAGGGATGAAACACCTTAACAGTCTGTTCTTTTGAAGGGAGGGGGAAAAGACACATATGTGTGTATGTGTATATATTAAAAAAATTAATCTCATATCACCCTTCGGTGCAGATCAATATGCAGTTTATAGGATGTTTTCTTAGGCAAAATACTGTTTAAACTTGCTAGAGAAGTGTCTCAAAGCAGAAGATGATAATGAAGAGTTAGACCTGTACCTGCTTTTGAGACGTAATCTATTCAGTGTGTGCTTTCTATGATAATAAATGCTTATGTTACATTAAGTATTTTCCTTAATTTCTCCTTGTCTGTTCTTTAAGCCTGGACAAACTGCACACTGCACTTTCTGAGCTCTGCTTCTCAATCAATTATGTACCAAACATGGTGGTTTGGGAGCACACGTTTACCCCAAGAGAATATTTAACGTCTCACCTGGAAATCCGCTTTACCAAGTAAGAAATATTGTAGAGTTAGAAGCATTGATACGCAAAATAAGCCTTTGCTGATTTATTTTGGAAATACTGTATACTTATATTTAACAGACAGATCCTGCATTCCTAGTCCTGTGTATTTTGTGGGAGTTGGTGACACCTGTTTTCATTCTTTTGCGCAGTGCTGGATTGTTTCAAGTGTTTGAGTTCACTTTTGCTGTCTTGCTGAAAGGAAATGTGAAAGTCAGAAAGGAAATCTGAAAGTCAGAACTCAAGACCTGACAAAGCCAACTGAAAACATATTTTAATTACTTTTTTTGAAATAAAAAGTATTGGCAGTTGGTATTCCTGTCTGTTCTTACTTTGGTCTTTGCATCATTTTGTATAGAAATAGACGAATGGCAACTTCTGGAGAGGACTGAATTTTAAACCACCCTTCTATCTTAGATGTATTTTATGCCAAAGATTACTAGTTACATATTTCAAGCAGGGTATAAAAGTTAAGTTTTAATCATCAAGACATAGTGTTAGGTCACTGGAGCAATCATAAAAGAAAGATAATTTGGTAAAAGTCAGCACAAATCTTCGGGTTTATGAACTTAAACCAGCATTGGTCACTTGTGCTTATTATTTAAATTTTGGGAAGGTTTGGCTTGTGTGTTGGGAGTGACGTGACAGGGAGATGACTTTTGGAAACTGCTTTCCTTTTACTTGCCTCATGAAAGAAATAAGACTTGTTAGCCAAACAAAATAAATGTTCCATTTATGATTATTTTTCAGATCTTTAAGTGGTATTTATTTCAGAGGCTTATCATTTCCCTTTAAACATAGTGGTAGTGTTTCACTGTTAGAGTTTGTTTACTCTTTTAACCTGCTGTATTTCATGTATGATTGAACTAGAGCTTATTATTATGCCACTTAATCTTGTTATTATACCAATTTTGAATTTATTTTGAAATAAGAGACTGCCTCAGAAGCAAGCTATTGAAAGTACTTATTTACATGTATTCAAACATCAACAAAAGTGTTACTTTAAATAATCTGATGTTCTCCTCCAGAATAACTCATCCTGTTCACATCTGATAAAGGTAGTAATCCACTGATTCCTTTTTCCAGGGGGGTTTCTATTGAAAGCTGTGGACACAAAATCATCTTTGTAACTGCATTCTTGTTGAATTTTACTAATAATGATTTTATTTGTTTCTGATTCTTTTTTTCTAAAAGGTCAATTGTTGGAATGACTATGTATAATCAAGCAACACAAGAGATTGCAAAGCCTTCAGAGCTGTTGACCAGCGTAAGAGCCTATATGACAGTCCTCCAGTCAATAGAAAATTATGTACAGATTGACATTACACGAGTGTTTAACAATGTTCTGCTTCAGCAAACCCAGCATTTAGATAGTCATGGTGAGCCAACCATTACCAGTCTGTACACAAACTGGTAAGTAATTACATGAATGCTGTTACAAGATTTTTAGAGGTGTTTTTTTTTCATGAATGAAAAATCTGGAATTGGAGAAGTGTAGTTATTTAAATTTTCGTAAGTTTCCAACATCACAAGTTTACTTCTCTCAATACCTGTTAAAAGCAGTTTAAGGTTTGCCTGCTGTGAAATTCACTTTCCTTAGGGAAAGGATGTAGCGTAAGATACAGGTATTGCTGCCTAAAATTCGAGAAAAAAGACTTTTTGAGGCAATATTATCTGGGTGAGGTAGAGAATAGCTCTTTACTGAAAAGCTTTTCAGGTTTACAGAGTTTATAGACACATGCACCAGTATAGGGATGATTACTAATTTATAACACTACTTAATTATCATAACTAAAGGTTACATCCAACCCAGAAACAGTCCACCCTTGTGCCACCTTGCTGTCACCCCCAGAACCTGCCTCAGATCTGCCCCTTGGCATGCCCCTTTGGAACTGAGTTGCAGGTCTCACGACCCCTTACCTCTTTGCCATCATCATCTTCATGTCATATTCCCTCATTGGAGCTTCTCCAAGGTCCCTGGGTCACCTATCTCATTTTGACTAAAATGGTATCTTACTATTCTAGTCTTGAGTCCCAGGCAAAGTGTTCTGGCCACTATCTTACCCTTAACACAGAAGTTCAGGAATGCAGCACAGAGGGAGAAACTGCTAGTTGCTACATCAAATGTAAGAAACTTAGGCATCTATATAAAAAAATCTGCAAATATACAAATATATGAAAATATATAAAGTTCTAAGGCATCATTCCCCCTTTAGAGACTTGACAAAAGATAGAATTTTTCTTCGTTTCTCTACTTGTTCTTGACGTTATAGTATAAAGATAAGCAATAACTACAGCCTGGAATCATACAGCAAGCTATTAAGCCGACACTGATGACAAATATGAATAATATAAACAGGGTTTTTATCCAGGTCCAGTTTGGTAACCATGATGTAATTAATTTTTTGTAGATATCTTCAAAGCCCAATGAGACATCTCCAAGAGTTATTTGATGTAGAGTTTGTTTTTAAATTTCGGCCAAAGCAGTTGAAATTCTTCTGTTCTGGTCTACTTAAGAACAGCAACTGGAGTTAATAATGATACACACGCCTTCTTATGAGGCTAACAGAAAATCAAGAGCCATTCTGTTTTTTAAAACCACACGTGACAAACCATGAACTTTTTCTTGCAAGGCTATAATTGCATCTAAAGTATGGTTTTTAATATGTTCAACAAAAGATGAAATATTAATGATTTCTTTTTCCAATTCAGTTGCTCCTAAAGCAGGAATAAGAGCCTTAACCATACTGTGAAAAATGATAGGATATTCCATGAGAGGGTTGCTGGATTTTTTTGAACTTCTTCTTCACATAAATTCTTACCTACCCACTTTGTTCTTTAATTTGATCAAATATCATTATGTTTGGGATTACAGCCACAAGAACACAAGCCCAGTCTTTATCAAGGGGCAAAATTTTCTATGCTTCATTTTTACATATTCAATACTATCTTGAACCCTGCGGGGGAATAATTTTCCAGGGTGTCTGTGCCAAATTTATTACAATACAGAGGGCGAATGATCTTTCCAATGGCATAAACAATTGCACAGCGTACTGCATAATTTTCTTGGTCTGAAATTAGGCTGCTTAGATCTATAGGCAAGTAGGGTTTTGTGACTTGTGTCCAAGTTTCAGATTCTAAACCACTTGATCTGTTATTGCCTCTTGGGGCTTTGCTAATGTTTGTCTTGTTCATTAAGACACCAGTTAAAGGCCAGTTGTTATCCTTATCAATTGTTGGCGTTTGAGTACAAACCCAGCAGTGATTTTTGCGAAGACTATTGGACACATTTTGGACCAGAGCTACATGCAAATTTTGGTTCCAAACTTGAATCATGGTTACCAACCGTGTAGGGAATAAACACATAAAGAACAGTCTAAACTATGACATTTTTGTCTGTATCAGTTTGTTTTTGCAATTGTTCCCAGGATCAGAGGCTTTCTTAGCTCTGGAATAGTGAATCCAGGGTTCCTTGCCTGTAACTTTAGCTGCAGTAAGGGTGGTTAGCAGAACCTGGAACAGTCCCTTCTGCCTGGCTTGTAGAGGATCACTGTCTCACTATTTAATACAGACTTAATCTCCAGGCTGGAATCAATAAGCGGAAGTGTCTAATCTTACAGGTCTGGATAACACAATGAATTTCTGGAGTTTCTGCAAAGTATAACGTGGAGACATTAAATATTTCTGTAAATCAATTCTCTCAATTATCTCTCATGTGAATGTCTTTTGGAAGATGAGGGATCTGATACGGTCTGCTGTATAATATTTTATAGGGACTTACGTTATTTCTCTGCCTTGGTTGTATGTGGATTCTCATTAATGATATAGGCAAGGCCTGGACTTATGACATAGATGTCTCTTGACAGATTTTGCTTATTTGTGTTTTGAGAGTATTATTCGTATGTTCAGCTTTGCTACTCTCCTGAGGTCTGTAGGGGGTATGCAGATACCAAACAATTTCCAGAATACAACTAATCTCCCCTACTACTGTTGCAACAAAGTGTGGTCATCTGTTTGATGACATTTCTAAAGGAACTCCAAATCTTGGAATTACATGATTGAGCAAGATTTTTACCACTGCTTTTGCTGTGTTAGTGCAACAGGGGGAAGCTTCAGGCCATCTCCTGAAGGTATCAACTAATACTAATACATACCTGTACCCTTCTTTACATGGTAGCTCAGCAAAATCTATTTGCCAATAATCTCCAGGAAGGTTTCCAGTTGTAGCTACCCCCAGCACTATTCTCTTGCTTGTATCTGGGTTGTTACAGCAACAGATTTCACATTTTCTTACTACAGACTGCACAATTTCAGTTATTTTTATCTCTATTACTATTTTCTTTAGATGTTTCAAAAGATTTTTAATTCCCCAATGAGTAGCTTCATGCTCTTGCAGTGCTAACTCTCGAAGAACTAGGGGCGGAACTACAATCTGTCCTGTGGGTGTAACAGCCCATCTCCCTTTTTTTGACTTTAGCCCTAAGGGATTCAATTAACTGGTGGTCTCTGATTATACTCTGTGGTAAACCTTGACAGGTCAGTTTCCTAAGGCATCAGTATCACTTGAACTATGAAAATAAAACTTTAGTCTTAGACTTTGCTGTCCCTTGTCACACAACTATGCTTTATCTGCATAGGGTACCCACGAACATGTGTCTTTTCATCTAAAACTTTTCCCTTTTTGATAAGGTATTTGGAAACTTTGCTACGGCAAGTCAGCAATGGTCACATCGCCTATTTCCCAGCCATGAAGGCCTTTGTAAATTTGCCTACGGAAAATGAGTTGACATTTAATGCTGAGGAATACTCTGACATATCAGGTAAACTTTGATATTTCTACTGAATGTTTGTGAGTGATAGTTGTTGTTTTGCTTGAGTTATTGGAATAACAGCCACTCTTAGAGCAACTATTACTGAAATAACAGTTAAGACTTAGAGTTAACATTTGTTAACTTTCAGTAGTATTTTAAGTACTTTTTATTCATACTGCGTATAAGCTACAGAGATGGGTGTATGATGTATTGGTGACTACTGCTTTAGTTCTGTTACCATACAAGTTCTTGTATCTAAAATTCTACTTCAGGGTAAAACATTTTTGCATTTAAAGCAGCATTGCTAGATACATGATGGGCTGCAAATAACTGAAGAAGGAATGTTTGAAGTAGAAAAGTTTCTTTTATTTCTCAGAAATGAGAGCCCTTTCTGAACTCCTGGGACCATATGGTATGAAGTTCCTAAGTGAAAGTCTGATGTGGCACATCTCTTCACAGGTTGCTGAGCTTAAGGTAACCTTGGGAAACTGGTGGGTGGAAAGGCAGGTAGTTTTTTTAGCTATGCTTCTGCATGCCATATTTTTTAAATGACTGCATTAAACAAACTGATAAAGCTGTGAATTTTACTCTTTTTTTTGTACTTTGTTTGCACATGTAGTACCTGTATATCCCACATTCTTCAACAGCTGAATGGGCACAACTTAATGCAGATGGTGTTAGATTTCTGTGTTAGATACCGTAAGTTAGGAGTCAAGTCTCTTTTTATTGGCAGTGAGAAGATAAATGTTTTTTTAGATCTCCAGGTGCTTGTGAAACCCTTGCCCAAGACTGTTGACTCTCCAAACTTAGCATGAAAATCTCAAATCTATCTTAGTAATTTATAAGGACTTATTTTTTTACATTGTGGGTTAGCATCTATTGTTTAGTTTACATGGATGGGAGACTTCAGGTCCTTTTTTCTTTGTTAGCTTTCCTCATTTTCGGGTGTATCTTTCCCTTTGCCTCAGCAGTAACCATTTATTATAAATGTTTGTGTTCTGATAAATAAACCTCATATCTGCAGCAACACAAGCAAATAATAAAGTTATTATTTTCCAGTGAAATTGGAAATATGGGCATAGCAAAGAAGTTATTTTCTTGTATATTCAAAACAGCAGACAGTGATGGGGACCCACTTGGTGGTGCCTATGTAATTAACTCTTCCTGGAAAGAGGTTTTAATAAATTCAGTAACATGTACTGCTTTCCCAGGATAGTCATACTTTTAAAATGTCACTAATTGGCATAGATTTACTTTTTATATGACTTGTTCTTTTAGTGTCATTTCCAAATTTAGTTCCAAGTTGTTATTACCTTAATTTTCGGTATATTTAACCACTAATTACAAGAAGGAGTTTTTTGTAACTATTCCTGCATGCTGTGTTTTTGAAAATGCATATGAATACTTCAGAGATCTAAGGAATTTTCATTTTTTCCTTCAATAATTTATTATTATTAGCAGACCAGGCCTTTAAAAGTGTTTTTAATACATATTACAGTTTCAAAGATCTTGTTCTCACTGTAAACACCTGAATTGCAGTGCTGCTGAGGGGCTGGAATGTGTGATGCCCCAAAAAGTTTTAAGCCTTTTATTCACTTAAGCTTAAGGAGAGGGGCTGCTCATGCTTTCCAGGGTGTCACATTTCAAGTAAAGCACAAAGCCCTTGGACTGGGTGGGTGTTTGTTGCTGTTCTAATTGTGCACTTACTGAGGAGTTCCTCAAAATCAACACTATTTATATTGGAGCTGTGTATTTTTTAAAAGCAACTTTAAATTGTGTTTGAAATCTGTTTTCTGATGCTGCTGAGGGTAAGCAGAGCATAATGTAGATCCACATGCATGTGACCACCTACTTGGAGGAAAAAATAAAGTAATAAAATGTTCATCTCTCTGACTGAGATGCAGTTGGCTTAGCAAGAGAGTACTAAGAAGCATCTCTGTTTGGAGGAAGAAACCAAGAAGAGAATAGAATGGGGACTTGATTAAGAGTAGAGTTCAACATTCTTGCTTTGCTTCCTACAGTGGACCAGGTGTTGGTTTTATATCTGACATTTAAGCCTGGAGCAAGGAGGGGAAGATTGCTGCATTTAAGTGACTGTTTGAACTATATTCCGGCTTGTTCCTTTTAAATCTTAAACTAATGTACTGGTTATTCTTTGTGAAGCTGAAAGCTTGACTCAGAAATACTGTGCATGGACTATTGCCCTCAATATTACATTCTGGCAAGTTTTGAGGGACTGAAATTAAAATGCCACACATCTGCAAAGTTCTGATACATCACATGGTTTAAAATGGCCCATCTTGATTTCAGTGCAAACCAGTTTTGCTTTGGCTTTCATCATAGAAGTACATCCCCTGTGTCTTCTGTGTGCACATATGGACATGTTCACCATCATCAAATGGTTTGGGTTGGAAAGAACCTTACAGATTCTTGTAGTTGGTTAGTTTGCTGCATTTTGTGTAGCTTATTTCTTTCCTTGCTTCTCACTAAAGATAGGAAGAAAGAAAGTAGGAACACTGGGTGGATTATGGGTATCCCTGAGTTTATGAGAATAGCTTATAGGTCTACATGTCTAATGAATGTTAATTTTTCCTGCTGCCTCCTCTGGTAATTGATGGACTGGAATGCATCCACTTGGAAAATAAAACTATTAATAATCACTTTGGACGACCACCCCCAAACCAGCTTATCTTGGTTTCTCTCTCCATCTTTCAATTCTTTTTCACTTTGATATTACTTACTATACAAAGCACTAACTGAAATCTTAAAACTAAAGAAAACACTTTCTTCAATGTTGAGAAGCACACAAAAGATGTAAATTTTCGTAGCCATTGATTCTGTCCTCTTTCTAAGGAGAGATAATAATATTTTCCATTTCTGAAGTAGGGTGCTATGCATTCAGACTGCAAAATATTTTTTTAAGAATAAACTACCTATTTCTTGCTTGAAGAGAGTTTCAAAATCCTGCTTGGCTCAACAGAAGTTCCTCTGTTAGCAAGAAACCTTTTTGGATCTGACATTTTATAGCTGTGATTATACAATCTCTGTAATTTAAAATTAAATCCAATACATGTTTGGAAAATTATTTCAGAAAAGTTACTACATTTACTCTAATGCTACAAGTTGCATGTATGAGAGCTACTACAAATTAGAAACAGACATGTGTGTTCCTTTCATTTGGTCAAACTGACATGAATACTACTGCACTTGAATTTAACTGTTCCAGGCTAAGATGTTACAACTGGCATGAATGTTTTTATTTTATATTATAATGGAAGAAAATTTCAAGTAAACTGCACCAAGATTGAACAATTTGACTCTTACATCCTTGATTCCCGTTTTCAATTTTACCAGCATTAAATTTCAGCATAACTAGTGAAAGGAGCAACCCAAAAGAATGGATTAGTTTGTGAATTTGCATTTTTATTGATACATGTATACTTTTCTTGTTAAAAGAGCTATTGTGTGGTTTTACTGAGTTTCGTTCCTTTGGTTTAAGAAGTGGTACACGTTGCTCAGAATAAAAATCATGTTCCAAGGGGTATCTTAACATCTCCTTTTTGATGCAGAGCTGTCTTTTGTGTAGAGTATTGCCTGATGATAATACTGATATTTCAGTCCTGTTATGAACACACTGGTACATCTATATCCCATGGGGATAGTTGACTTTCTGCCAGACCAAAATATTCTGAATCAGGTATTTATCCAGTTAACATGTTGCAATCTATAGCTGACCTGAATCCTTGGTTCTTTATAGAAACTTGTGGTGGAGAACGTTGAAGTTCTAACACAAATGAGGACCAGCTTCGACAAGCCAGACCAGATGGCAGCGCTCTTTAAAAGATTATCATGTAGGTAGCGATGTCCTCCTAAGCATACAGGGTTGGTTTTATATTTGTCTTTGTAAAGAAACTAGAGGAATTAGTTTACCTGTATTAAGTATACAGAAGCAGCAAAATGTATATGAGCTCATGTAAACTGATGGATCTTTTCAAACTTTTGTAGTCTTCTCACATACAGACAAAGTGAAATTTCAGTGTTAATGTATGGACATTATAGTAGTGATGAGGTTTAAGCATCTTTTCAGGGATAGCTATAGCAAAAAAAAAGAAATTTATTATAGAGACATTTTTGGCCTCAAGAAAGCACTAAGCCAGTGTTAGCATCTGGCACTGACACCTGTGTGTACCAGGTTTCATTCCATGATGTGGTTAACTTGATAGTCTTCTACTGAAAATCCCATTGTGGATTCAGCTATAAAAACCTGCTTTAGCACTGTTTATTTTGGCTCTTTTAAGGAATGCCATTTTTTCAGTACATTGCTGTTTTCTGTATTTTGTTAAATATTTTCTTTCTCTTATTTGGAGAACTGAGTTTCTAAACATCAACACCTCATTGATCTCTTTTCAGCTGTCGACAGTGTTTTGAAGAGAATGACAATTATTGGTGTTATCTTGTCTTTTCGGTCATTGGCACAGGAAGCACTTAGAGATGTAAGAAAGAATAAAATATATTCCTAATTGTTTTCATTCTATTTAATTTAATGGAATAATAGGAGATTTGAAGCTTTGCTGTTTAGGAATGCTATCTCTTAAAAGGTTGGCATGTAGGTGAAATGGCAATACTCAGCCATAACTTTGAATTGCACGTTGGGGTGGAGGAATCTACTTTTTGAGTATTGTTCAGAGAAATGTTACATTAAAACATCCAGGTTTTAGTTTAGAACATTGCCTCTCAATGTTCTCTGTGTTTAGTAAGTTTAAAAAGCTGTTATTTCACTTTGTTTGCAAACAGCTTGATTTTGCATTTATTAGGCTTTAATGTCTTACATCTACAAACAAATTCAAATGCATAAAATAAAAACTCATCAAAAAGAAAACAGGTCCAGTAAAATAATTGTAGTGTCTAACTGATCATTAACATGAGAAGTCATCTTTCTCATTTTGTATTTGTGTCTCTTAGGTCTTATCCTACCACATTCCTTTCCTTGTAAGTTCCATCGAGGACTTCAAAGATCACATTCCAAGAGAGACTGACATGAAGGTAATGTTTGGCTGACTGGGTGATGGAATAATTTTGGAGCTTACTGAAAATACCTGAGGGGCGAGACTTTCATGCTTAGTGTCAAAAATCTAAACACAAAGAACAGCTTTTTTTTTTCCAACAAGCTTAGTAGTTGTGTATCTGCAGCCTCCTAATGTTCTGGAGAAAAAAAATCACAGCCAACTGAAAGGCGCAAGTCTATCTGCTTGTGATCACATTTGAGAATTTTCGTAGAAAGAATGAAGAGCAAAATTTATCAAGTGTTAAAACATGACTAAGCAATAAAGGGAAGAATGCAGAGCTGCTTTGTAGTGTGAGCAGTATAACTGGTAAAACTGAGTCTTTCAGAGACCCTGTATATGTTGGAGCTCTGTGCATATAAAAGCTGTAAGTCTGACTTGGACCTTAAATTGAAAATTCTTGTGAAGCCACTGTCTGAAAAAAAAAAAAAAAAAAAAAAAACAAAGCAGCAGCTTAAATAAGGTACTTTGCTTCTGAATGATATTATGGTCCCATCTAAAACTCCTTGTTGGCACATCATATGGCTTTGGACATGTATGCACAGTAGCTGCAGCCTAGCTGGTTTTTAATCTCTTATTGCAGCTTGGAGTCTGTGAAGGATTCCTGCTTCTTAATGGTGTTTCAGCAGTTTGATTTGCAGAAAATGTGTAGCAGGATATATATTGCACAATTCTCTAACTTGTATAGAAACAACTTTTAGAAATCTGCTCTTTAGCAAAGCACCATTTTTAAGGCCAGAATATGTTGTTATTCCTGAACTTCAAATTTACATTTCTCTGTTAACTCTTGAGGAAAGAAACTAAGTTCTTTATGAATGAAGATTCACTAAATGAGAAACATCCTTCTCCTTTTAAAAGTTCAGAGTCCATTATCATGGGCCTCATGATTCAGGAGGTACAGTTTAGCAGTTATATTCAGAGTCATTTTCGGACCAAGTTACTGAAATTTCACGTGTGCTATTTCATTCCAAAATAATCTGTGAAACTTCTGATGTTGATAAACCAGTCATGAATATTTGATGTTGAAGAAAACATTGCAATTCATACCATGATAGAGGAATTCTGTGGAAATGTCATGTAAAATTAACTTAAGTATACAGGTTCATAATAAAAAATTATATAAAAATGATGCAAGTTGCCTTTGCACTTCTCAGTAAAAGCCTTGCTACAATTCCCACCTGTGTTACGGATAAAATTATTGATCACCGAAGCATCATGTTCCATTATTAAACTTGAATAATCAGCATCCAGAGGAGATGAGAAGGGAAGTTCACTGCTTACTTTGATCTTTTCAGAAAGCATCTTACACACTCTTGGTATCAAAGGAGTGCTGAAAAATAGGGTGGGATAAAGGCTGCAAAAGTAATCATTGAAGAGAGTATTTTGCCACTGATATTTTTAAGCTGACAGTAATGGATCATTTTAAACATTTCTCTGGATCTCCAAAAATGTTGCTGAACTTGTTTGTGTCAGCAGATACGAGAAAGCACAGTCCTTGCTGCTGCTTTTCTGGAAGTCAGTGGAATAATTTACAGTCACTGGAATGATTGGATGGGGAAAAAAATCCATCACTGGATGGCAAAAAAATAAAGCTATCTACTGTTAAATAAAGCTCTGCTGAGCACTGCTGTCTGGGTCTTTCCATGTAGCACTACCTACTTGCTTCTGCTTCACATAATATTTGGCTGTTGGTTTTCTCTGCTGTAGCTCTGCTGTGATTCTTAAATACCCATATTTTGTGTGTTGGTGTGGGTTTTCTTCTAGTTAGAAGTGTCTGAAATAAATTCCAAGTGCTGTGGAACACTGCACCATGCTGGTGTTCGCATGATGCCAGCCACAGATGTCACATCCTGTGGTGCAGTGTGATGCCATGTGGGCTTACTGGAGAGCAGTGAGCTTGCCTGGATAATGCTGGAGGACTCTGCGTAGGGAAGGAGCCAAACCAGTGTAATGTTTTCCATAGTGCTTGTCAGGAATACTGGGAACTCTGACATGTACTTGCCTGGAACTCTGCCAGAGCTTTGTCTTGAAAACAGCTTGTTGGAAGGGCGAGGACTGTGCTGAGAGCCTGCTAACAATTAAGTCCTGTGGACAATCAGCAGCTCTGAGCTTTCTCTTGGCCTTGTCACATACAGCAGTGCAACTGCAGGCAACAAAACCTTCTTTTGGGACAATAAGGCAAACTTTTTTTTTCCTTAAATGAAGGCATGTCAACAGGCAGATACTAACAAGGCATCATACAGTGAATTGAGACAATTGCCCAACTGGGCATATTTTAGGACATAATAACATAGTAATTTCCTATGTACTGAATTTACCAAGCAAAACATAAATAGTTTTAAAGCTGTTGATGAAATGAGTACTTGTTATGAAATGTTATTTTTATTTTTCTGTCCCTGAAATTTACTATTTGAGATGACTGTCAAAATTCTCTTCTCCTTTTACTTGAGTATTTTTAATATTAAATTGTTGGGCTGTCTATTCAGGATAAGAGGGCATTGCTTCAAATGGAAAGAGAGTAGGTTTAGATTGGATATTAAGAAAAAATTCCTAAGGGTAGTGAGACACCATGTTGCCCAGGGGAGCTGTGGCTGCCCCAACCCTGGAAGTGCTCAAGGCCAGGTTGGACAGAACTTGGAGCAGCTTGATCTAGTGAAAGGTGTCCCTGCCCATTACAGGAGTTTGGAACAAGGTGATCTTTAAAGTCCCTCCAGCAATTCTATGATTCTTTTTAACCTGTTGGCTGTGAACCAGCCCTTGTTCAGATGCCAGGCTGGAGCACACAAGTAAGGATAGTCTGCACAACGTTTGCTACCTGCAGCTGCTCAACTATACATGAGAATTTATGGGCAAAGTGTAAAATTTCTCAGATATTAATGGCAGTAATATACATTGCTAGTGCTTCCTGTAGTCCTTTTTATTTGATGTAAACTTGTTTTTGCAGAGATTCATCTGAACTATGGTTTCAGAGACTTGGTCAAAATAATAAATGGAGAGAGAAAACAACTGTGTTGAATGCTTGTTAGCAATAACAAAAGATACATCGTGGGATGGGCTGGAAAATGGAATACATTTCAAGATGTTCTTAGTTCCTCCAAATGTTAGGGGTGCTTGGAGTCTAAATCATGGTGTTTGAAATCTCTGAACAGTGAATCTATATGATATTTGAATGTTGTATGATTTCTGCCTTACTCTGTTTCACCAAGTTGTGACTTTGGGCTTTTGTTTAAAAATGCTGTATTTGTAAATGTTAGCTGATACTTCAGATCTGGTCAAGAAAATATGTTACTTTCTTTTGAACAATAAAGAAAGATATAGAAATAGCTAATTGGAAGTCAGGATGTTTGCTTTTGAGGTAATGTAGGAAAGTATATGAACTTTGTTTGGCTTGACATGCAGAAATTACAATCTGGTTCACAAAGTACTGACCTAGCTGGCTTAGTGTAGGTTAGAAACAAACAAAATCCAGAGCCTCTATCTTATTTTTGCCAAATCTCTGAAATTCCTTAGTGCCTCAAATTTTAATATGAACATTTTAAACATGGCAGCAACACTGTGCTTCATCATCTTTATACAAAAGCATTCAGTGATGTCTTTGTTCTGGTTCTCAGGTGGCAATGAATGTATATGAACTGTCATCAGCTGCTGGATTGCCTTGTGAGATTGATCCTGCCTTGGTTGTAGCACTGTCTTCCCAAAAATCAGGTAAGAAGTTCCAATTTAAAAAATACAAATGTTAAAAAAACTCAACAACTTGGAGGAGCAAAAAAAGTAAATGTACCCAGGCATAGAAGTGTTTAAAGTGCCAGGAGGAAACTTGTGTATCTTGAGTCCTTTGTATTCCTTCGGTGAGCTTCATAAATGGCATAAGAGCATGAATTATTTGTGCCTGCTGATTGTTAGCTTGAGAATCTTTTCAAATACACATGAATTGACTTGTTGCTCTAGAAGAAGATAACAGGTAGATGTTGAAGGAATTTAATGGTGAAAACTCCTGTAATTTAAGGACAGTGACATCTGGACTCTCTTGTGAACAACTGCAGACACGATCAGTTCTGTTGCATAGATCTGTAACAAATCTGTCACCTAAGTAAAGGTTAGGAGCTGAAATGTCAGCTGAATACAATTCATGAATTTCACAACACTTAGCAGTGTGTTATACAAATGGTAACATGGAACTTGCAAGGGAAAACATGGTAAAATAAACATATTAATGCTCTAACATGTATAGTGCTTCCTCTTATTTGCTTTAAGGCACTGCTGTCCAAGATTTTCAGTTTTGTTTACTCTGGCAGGTTCAAAGACACGAATTAAGACTCCTAAGTGCTTTTTGAGAGTATTCAGCTTTTTTCTTCCTTACCAAGTATTTAATTGCTTTTCTTCCCCTGTGTGTCATGGATAGTTACTGTTTTAATCCCAATCATAAATACTTTAAATGTGAAGTTGTTTTTTCTTGCTTTAACAGTAGTTCTTTCAGGAAGGGAAGATAAAGGTCATTCCAAGGGGCATTTCAATATTTGAACTGAAGCGTGAAGCATAATTTCTTTGTGCACCTAAAAAAAAACCAACCCAAAGCGTTGTTATATGTATATGGGCAGTGTATAATGCATACACAGAAGTATACCTTTGTAAGGTACCTACTATCTAAAATGGCATTTTAAATGGATTATTTCCATTGTGGTACAGCTATGAAATGTTTAAGCTGGGTGAACAAGAGAGAGAATTTCTGTATATTCTTCTGTATAGCTTTGTTATCTCCTATTTTGATAAGCATCTTTTACATTTTGAAATACCTTGCTTTTAGTAATGCAGTTTTCATTGACATAAGTTCTGTATGTCACCAATTGACTTTTTAAAATTAATCTTATGTAATGTGTGATGATGATGCCGTTTTTGAAAGCACAAAGTTTTGTGAGAACTGAGGTAAGTTAACCATCACCCTCTGCTCATTTGCCAAAGGGAGAGTGCAAGAGAAGCTCTTCTCACCTCAGAGCAGTAACTGGATTTACACCAGCATGAAAAGATTGCTATTCTGCTCAGCATAATAAAGTCTTGGTAACTAAATGGTTAAAAGTGAGAGGGTGGCATCAGCTTCCCTTTGTTCTGGTAGATACCAGACTGGACATTTTGCAGCTCCACCCTGTGCCTTTTGGCAAGACTGACATAATATTCATCCTTTCACAAGACAAACATTGACTTTTTTGATCTGGGGTTTAAATTTCAGTTCTGTTAAACATTTTACATTCTAATCTACCTGCAGTTCAAAGGAAACATTTTAAGATCACTTCTTTAATGAAAGAACTTAACTGTTTTTGTTTTTAGAAAACATTAGTCCAGAGGAAGAATATAAAATTGCTTGCCTTCTCATGGTCTTCGTGGCTGTCTCCTTGCCGACTTTGGCTAGTAATGTGATGTCTCAGTATAGCCCTGCCATCGAAGGTAATGTAGAGTCATCTAATATTTGCCGTGATTGCTGTCTTCACAGTAGCCCTGGTAGTATCTTGAATACATTTGCTTTAAATATATAATTACATTTTACAGTAAACAAAATTTAAGGATCACTTAGCCCTAATCCAGGGAGATTCTTCTGAAAGTACTTTAAAAAGCATTTACTTGACTCTTGTTCAAGATAAGGTTCTATGAAAAAGCAATTTTGTGCTTGAAATTTTCAGAACAGTTCAGATACTGTAGGGGGCAATCTTGTCTTAATGTGTGGAATTGCTGGTCCACACATTCTGCATTAATTAGGGTGAGACTTATTATGTAATAATATAGTCTCTATAGTCTAATAGGTATAATGTTTTAGTAATCTTTGCATTGGCTTTGGGTCAGTCATACAGTGTATCTTTTCTATATTTAATATGCTGTTCATATGACCAAGCATAAAGTTTTGAAAACAGAATCTAGAGGGTGTAAGCTGTGAATAGAATTATTTCCTACACAGTAGTTCCACTTTCTTATTTAAAAAAATAATCTTTGCCTCAAGGAAATTCCTTGCATATAATTCACAAAAAAAGTTCTCTTTCTGACAAAATTAAGTTTAAAAAACACTGACAAACTGTTCCAACACATATAAAAGTCACCTTTCAGCTGTCCAAGCTATTTCCTTTGTGATGTGTAGCATGACTCACACAAAAGACCATGTTTATTCTGCATCCATTTACTGGGTACAGCATGTTTTCTCCAGTTATTTTTTCAAGTTGCACTATTTTTAATTCACTCAAAATTGTAAGTGTAAACTGACTTCTGAAAATTTAAAGTACCAGGAAAATACCAAAATTCTGAAAGCTTTCTGTGTCACTTAGTGTGATATGCAAATCACATTTTTTGAGAGACCCAAGGTTGTTATTTTAGTTGGAGTCAATCCGCCTTTTGTTCAGTTTTGAGAGATTAGGGATCTGTTAACCCTCGTTTCATTTTAAAAAGACTGTGTGGCCTTTTCCAGTTGTGAAAAAGCTGGATAAATCTGATGCAATGAGTAATTCTTGAAAATTGATTTGAAAAGTTACAAATTTTCAAGTTAACAGCTTTTCCTGAGGAATGGGGAGAACAATCTGTAACCTGCAAAGTTGTTTCATGTTATCTGCACTCGTACTATTTCTACTGATCTTTGCAAGCTTTTTCCAAGCCACAATGCATGAATGGAAATCTCATAATATAGTCAAGAGCGGGGAATATTTAATGTGATTGGTGGAGGGCATGGAAAGAAACTTACTCATTGAAGGACAATCAGATTGGCTGTCTCTACTCAGTCAAAATGAACTCGCTTATGTGTGTGTAAGACCACATCTCTTATATATTCATTGGTTATGGTTTTGTAAAAGAAATCCTCTGGAAGGACTTCGTGCTACCAGTTTCTCCTTCAAAAGCATCTTACCTAATGTAGAGCCTGTATGGCTTGCCAGGGGGACAGTTTTTACTGGTGACTTAAAAGGTTTTACTGGTGATTATGTTTTCACATTTACCCTTCTGCAAATTTATTTCGAAGAACATGAGTCAGGCTACCTACAGGTTCTCCAGCGGGGTAGAGTTCATGCAGGTTTGCCTTCTTCAGCCTCCTTCTCTTCCCAAGGCTCTTTTAGTCCTCAGATTCTTAGCAGGCTGAAACAACAGACAATTCTTATCTTCTGCTTGTTTTGTATCATGTAGCTTAAATATTCCAGTTTATGTGGTCTCATTTACATTAAATAACTCTTAAGATGAAGTCTGGCAAAGCCTTGTTTCAAAGTGAGTTCTTAAAGTAAGTATAGTTAATAAGGTGGCATGAAACTGTGACTGGAGAGAAGTTACATCTAGAACTCAAATAAAACTGTATTAGGAGTTGGTACTGATTTTGTGAGACGTGGCCTCTGTGTTGCATAATTCTTTACTGAGTGGGTTCTTTCACTGAGAGCAAAACAGTCTGGCAAAAGGAATATATAAAGAATGTTCACTCTACAAAAATAACTGAACAAACAGAATAGACCTTGCCATTCCTGCCTTCCTTGCATAATACTACTTTTTCTTGTGTTCTACCCCATTGTAGAACATCTGGTTTGAAACAGTATAAATGCTATTTCCAGAATGTGAAATTAATAAATGCTGCTTTTGATGAAGTAAATTCCCAGGACAAATCCTGAATTTATCCATGAACAACTCACAGATTTGAAGGAGTTTCAGCTTTCTAATCTGGCAAGAGATATCTCCCAAATACAGGCAGTGCATGGACAGCTGTAGCACTGTCTGCATTCCCTCTGCCTTCTTCAAGATCAAGTCTGCTTTTTCCACTAGTTCCGGGCTCAAACACTAACAGATCTTTACTTTTGTTCTCAGTCAGGAATCTGAACTGCTAGTCAAATACCAGGCTAGAGAGCTAATTTGTCAGCTGGAGGCTGGAGTAGAACACTAGCCTTTTCTAAATACTTGAAACCTTGCAGGTTGGAAAACAACAGTTCCTCTGCTGAATTCCCTGGCTGATGCTTCTTCTACAGCCAGAGACATAAAAATGAAGTGACTTAAAAAAAAAAAAACACAAGCAACAAACAAGTCTCTTCAAAAACAAATACAAATTTAAATCTGAATTAAGCAGAACAGATGTTGTTGATTGATACTCACATAAAAATAAGAGACAGAGTAGGAGTATCAACTCTTGTGGCCTACTGGTGGAGACCCACAAGGATCTTCACTGGTCAGCATATTCATAGAGCACTTAGATGGGGGCCTGAAGAGTGAGATGAGAAAATTTCGTATCATGTAAAGTTATTGAAGATATTAAAGGAGTGAAAGGCTGCAGAGAGATATTGTGATACTGAGTAATTTGGGGAATGAAATGACAGATATAATTAATTTGAAGTAACAATAGTGACATGCATGGGGAAAACCAGATTTTTCTCATGTGGAGTGATGAAGTCCAGCTGACCTCGCTATTCAATCATGAAAATAGGAGTTAAGATAAATGACTGAATGAAAAAATTAGCTCAGTGCTCAACAGTGGTCAAAAAGAATTGGTAAGATTTAGCAGTGTTTGCGTGCTTGAGAGCTTGTTAACCCCTTGAAGATTTCTCCTTTTCACATGCTAGTACTTCCCCACTATACTTGCCTAAGTGTGTGTTAATTTTGTTGTAAAGTGGTAGACTTGACTTAATTTGCCTAGAAGAGATTCCAGGCTTACTGAGGAGCAGTTCATCTGCTCTCTTTGGAAACGGGGCTTTGAGGCCTGGGCAGACTTTAGGCAAGATGTTATGTATGGTAATTAGCAATTAAACAGTTATGTTCTTGGGTGCCTTTGGGTCTCTTGGTCTTGCTGTCTGGGCATTAGGAGTTCTTGATTTACACAGAGGGGGAAAGAAATGGTCAATGAGCTTGAAAAAGTCCTGCTTGCACCTGTCTTTTAGCCTAGTCAAGTGTTAATAGTCTTAAAGTTTTGTAGAAACCAAATAAACTTACAATATATTCCTTTGCCTTATTTCTAAAAGCCCGGGGTACCTTTGTCTGGTTGTTGTGACCATTATAGGATTTGGAAGGGAGATCAGTACTTCTGGAGGCTTTCCTGATAGCAAATGTGCAAGAGTGCTTTGCTCCCATTGTGTAAGACGCTCTTAAGTTCTTTCATTGTGACAAGTCTCTTTAGTCTTTGGTGATGTTTTCTGAAGAATACTATCATTTTCAAATACGGTGCTGAGGTAATTTGTTTATGTTTTTGTTTAGGGCATTGCAACAACATTCATTGCTTGGCAAAAGCTATCAACCAGATTGCTGCAGCTTTGTTTACCATCCACAAGGGAAGCATTGAAGATCGGCTTAAGGAATTTTTGGCTGTATGTATAACTTTATTTCTAATTGTTAAAATGTACTTTCAGTACATGAGAGAGAAGCATATTGTTAGTACACATCTATACACAGATTAAATGTAGCAGTAGTTCTTTACAGTCAGCTGTGTGTGATGCTGGAAAACAACAGGAGGAAATCAATACAAGTGTCCTAATTTTTTTTTTCAGTACAGTCTTTAGTATTTTAGCACATACCATCTCTCACATTGTGTGGGCCATGACTGGAAAAAGATATGTGCAGATATGGATAGACTGGAGAGATGGGCTGATTCCAATGTGATGAAGTTCAATAAGGCCAAGTGCCGGGTCCTGCACTTTGGCCATAACAACCCCCTACAGGCTGGGCACAGAGTGGCTGGAGAGCAGCCAGGCAGAAAGGGACTTGGGGTACTAATTGACAGGAAGCTCAACATGAGCCAGCAGTGTGCCCAGGTGGCCAAGAAGGCCAATGGGATCCT